>JAPYYS010001288.1:0-23140 GCA_030522525.1 Campopleginae sp. 14b
ATTAAATTCGGTGAAAATGCCTAATTACCTATCAACCATCGCCGAAATGTAACAATTATCAGAATTAACAGTGAGATTAGATTTTTACTTTTGTTTCTTAACAGCTGTAAGGCCATTTTCGTGGGATCGAAAATATCATCCAGCAAAAATAATTTGTTCGTCCAGCAAACATAAATTGCTCATCCAGTAAATATGATTTGCTCGTCCAGCAAATGCGTTTGCTCGTCCAACAAATGTGTTTGCTGCTGTAACACTTTGTTGCTGTTACGTGTATGCTACGGGAGCAACAGTTCTTTGCTCTTGCGGCAGAACACATTTGACATAAAACTTTTGTTGCAGCAGCAAAAAAAATTGTTGTCACTACATTAACAAAGAAAATTTGTCCCAGTAGCGTGGCGTACGCTGTCGCAACGCAAAATTTTCTCTCCGCGTTCAAATAATTTTCCGCTCGCGAAAGGATTAAACATATCTTCGAATACGGAACAGCGGAAAATCTCGCGTAAACTTTCGTCTGTTCTATGTCGAAAATAGCACCACAATTGATTGCATCAATCATATTGTATTTAAGCTCTCCTAGGATTCGCAGAGATCGAATGACAGGGCGTACTCCTAGTGCCCAATCTTATCCCAGCCCAATCTTATACATTTCCACGAAACTCTCCGATTGTCCACGAAGCATGGATTTCCTGACAACTTCTGAAATTAGTTAAGGCTTCCCCCCAGTATCAAGCCTCGAGATTCTCGAGTTTCCCGGACAAGACGTGCACTTACTATGAGAAATACCGGAATGGATGAAACTTACGAGTCCCGTAGAACGTTGCAAGTTCAATTAGTTGATGCAGCCATATTGTACCATCATATATATAATTTTGCATTACAAAATGGCGAAAATATTGAAATTGAAAAGTACCCGATTGTTATACGTAAAATTAAACGATATTTCTCTCCTTTTATCCGACTCGACAATAATTATTTTGTATATTACTTCGTATGTTACTTTGCAAGAGGTTCTCGGTGTACCATAATCCATTTTGGAAATATGTTCTTAGTCAAAAAATGGATTATTTTTTCATCGTGAAAATTGCCTACGAAAGTGGCGAAACAAAATTCATAATGAAAAGGAATTATTGGGGCTGTGCTCCCGTGTATGATAAAAATAATGATCACTATCGTTTTATTTCTGATTCGTGGACCAACGAATTTATGATTACTCAATAAAGACCGGGTGGAAAAATAAAATAAAAATGTACATTACATGGGTTTTTGCGACTCAGTGAAAGTTTGGTTGCTCAGCATATAGAATTTTCGGTGGATATGAATTCCTTCCGTAAAGACACTTCGAGAAGTCCAAGACTAGAATAGCGCATTAGAAATCACTTGAAGATTCCTGCTCCTAAATTTATGAAATTAACTTCTCAATCGTATCCGGAAGCTTCACTTTCAGAAACGTTCATGAAATTTTATTCGACGAATTCGCTTTGCGGCTTCTGATAATCATCGGATTGTTGGCTCGTAATTTGTTGAATTCTGGTATAAAGCCAAAATGCCTAGAAAATATATTAAACGCATTTACTTTTATTGAAAATTAAATAATTAAGCGAATTTCCATCGTAACATGCATTTCATTAAATTTTTCCGTATAAGCTTCCACGAAAATGAGTTTCTTAGGGCACATATTCACGTTTCCAACCTTCATTTTATTTTTTAGAAATGAAAAAATTCATGAGCCGATAAAAGGTAATTTTCCGACCTGGGCTCAAAAGCGCTTGGAATTTTTCACTAGAAAATGAGATTTACTTTCTTCTTAAACCCGTTTCGAGGATCGTCGTATTTTGTGTGTATAATCAGCGATGAATGGCGAAATTGGGTCATCCATTTATAACAGGCATAAAACTTCTTTCACGTCTTCCTGGTCTTCGTAATTGAACGTAGTATAGACATCTGATAATCTCTGTATATTGGTTGATCAATCGAAAGACGGAAAACAGAAAATTGCATGAAATATGAATCTGTGCCTTACGGTATTTCGTTTCACATCGGTTAAAGCGACCATCTGCCTGAAGATTGGGACAAGGAGAATGTTTTCCTCGATTGTAGCCTTGGGCAACATCCAGCAGAGTTATCCCTTCCAGAAACTTTCTTTTACCTATCATAATCGACATATGGGTGTTAACAGTTAACTTCTCACCTTTCCCGCACCGCCTTAAAATCCGACCTAAATTAAGGCTTGCGTGTAAAAGATCCATCGAAATTTCCAGCCAAATGAAATGATGTAAAAAACCATGAAAACAAAACCTCGTTAACGAGGAACTTACCTACTTAGCTTTACTGCGTCATAAGATGCGAAATTATATTAACTCTTTGTATTTGTGTATGCACAGATGATTGCCCAAACTGTGTTGAGGAGCATGTCGGAAATCTCACACCAGCAAGGTGGACCATGCCTTTGTTAAAACTTGGCGAGAAAAGATACTATCTCGGAATATTTTTTAAGGTAATAAAAATCAATACTCTATATCCGCACACTAAATATATTTTTTCAGCATATTCATACTTGTTGTTTTTACAATGAGGAGCGATAGTTTTCCAACGAAAATTCCACCGAACAGCCAGGATTTTTTTTATGCGCGTACACACGTGGGTGGAAATAGATACGCGATAGAAATACAGTCCACTTTTTGATTGTTATTTAAATCAAATTAAATTCCAAAGTTACTGGCAGTCACGGGAAATGAATGGATTGTTAAAAATAATATCGATGATATTTCAAATCACGGAGCTTTATAACAGTATTATCAGAAAAGTGGAAAACGGCACCGATTGTTTTATAATATTACGCATTTCACTATTGTTTCCTTGCCACACAGACAATTTCAGAAAAACGGAAAACAATAATTGGAAAAAGTGATATTACTTTGAAATGGAAAAAAAATCGATAAGAACGAGAGAAGAATTCCGAAGAGGAACTGACCGAACCAGTCCATGTCGAAGGCTGTATTGCAATCATACGTCTGACTGGTTTTGGTTGTGCGTGCCAATAACACGCGAAACATCGCACAAATCTCCAACATTGTTTTCTATTTGCATTCCTGGCAGCTGGTCCGACCTTTTTTAATTCGATTTTCATTCAAATTTTGTATTCATTTTTTATCTTCCTTCTCTCTTGTCCTCGTCCCGTATTTTAGTACGAATCTCACTGATCGTTTATTCTGTTCGTTTTTCTTCTTTGGGTTCCATATTTTTTTGCCACACAGATTCGTTTTTTTTTCTTTCAGTTTTATTTTTATTATTGTCACGCACGTGTTTGCATGATTCGAAACATCAGAAACTGGCAAATCGATTGCAAAACTTTTACCAAACTATTCTTCACCTCTAGTTAGCGCAAAATTGGGATTTTTGTATTTTCACTGCTATGAGATTGACGGTTTTTTACAGCTCGATCAGATATGACACGTATTGTCTGAAAATCCACATGTTTTGACTTTTCGTTCGTTTTTTTTGTACTTGCTTACGCAATTCTTCGACCAAATTGCATCCAATACAGCGAGAACGATTCACATGTTTAAAGAAACTCTCTGAATTAAAAAAATAAAGACTGGCGAGGCTTGGAAATTTCATTGACATTCTGGATCTTATCTGAAGATATACAAATGACTAACAAAAGTCTACAAGAATTAAATGAATCAGATTTGATTTGGAACTGACGTAGTTTTATCTGAACGATTATTTGCAGGCCAACTGGTACAGGGCATCGCAATACTGTCGATATCATGGGATGCACCTCGCAAGTATAGCCTCTCAGGAAGAAAATGACAGATTAGAGAAACACATAAAAGACTTCGGACTGGGTCATGAACACTTCTGGATTTCTGGTACTGACCAAGCAGAGGAGGGCACTTTCTTCTGGATGGCCAATGGCAGGCCCATCACTTTCGAGAACTGGAACGTTGGAGAACCAAATAATTTCCGGTAAATGCATCCTCACTGAATGTTTGAACATTGTTTTTCGTTAACAGCTACAAAATCTTCATGAATATTTTCTGATAATGCTTATTAATTCTGGCTCATGTCTTTACTGATGGGTCTCAATTGATTGAACCCGACTGGTCAATAACTCGGGCTCGGGACGAGATGCTTTTTTTTTCTCGTGAAGAAATGCAATCTCGATATCACTTATTCCTCCTAATCTCGGTTCCTCATTTTCGGGCATCGTACGACGATGGATACGAGATACAATCTGTTTCGAAACACGACTTCAATGAGATTTCTATTCTTAAGTTATGACATTGAAAAATTGTCGACCAACAAAGGAATGAAAAAATCTATCTACTGTGAACTGACTCAGCATAAAAGTCCTGTTTATTATTTTAATAACATATCTTCGAGACCGCACTGTTGCCTGCAGAGCTGAAATTGTGGTCAGAACAAGCTCGAACTTCTTTCAAGTTTATTTTTTCTAATGTACATTCGTTCATTGTTATTTTTGATCGATTTTGGGACCAAAAAAATTGACAAATTTTGTCTCACATGTATGGATCCGTAAAAACAGGATGGAGAGTTACGAAAATGGAAATAGAAAAAAGATCTATTTGTTCGATAATAAACAATAAACCTGTGCATTATAGTAAAAAAAAATTCAACAAATTTTAAACTATGGCTCAGGGTTACTTCTTATTGTTACCCACCGTTTTGGCCGTTCTGTGCAACCAATAATGAAAAACCAAATACATGAGCATAATCGTACCAGAATCGAAAGGAAAAAAAAAATCTGAGTGCAACGGAAATGCATGCGTATTAAACTTTACGTCAACCAGACAACGGTTATTAAAATATCATCGTCGTCAATTTGAAAAGCAAATTTTAGAAGAAAGCTTTATACATCCATCTTTTTGTTTATGCTTTCGTCCGATAAAATTCCTATATTGGTGTGGAAGGATCTTGTGCGGACAAAATTGACACAAAAAAACGCGAGCAGTTCCAAACTTATTCCATCCCAATAAAAATCCCGCTTGAATATTTATTTACATAACCTCTGTTATTATTTGAAAATGTTATTATTATTTTTAGATACGAGAATGGCGAAGAGGAGCATTGTCTAGAGTTGTGGAACAGGGATGGGAAAGGTCTCAAATGGAACGACAGTCCTTGCAGTTTCGAGACTTTCTTCGTGTGTGAAGTGCAGTGACGTTTTTATCGAATATTGAACGAAGTTATTCGATATTTCCAATACAAAGTTTTTCCCGAGACCCAATAACGTTAAGTAGAAATAATAAAGAACTGAACACGTGATGCAAGATTATTTTCTTGTTTGGGTCAATGATGTAAAACGTCGACATTATTCTCGATTAATCATCCCATTGTTACGCTTAGACTCCAAGCGACAAATTCGACCAAATCGTATTTGTACAGAGATTCCGATGGTCCAGTACGAGAATTTTTGTTACTTTTATTACTTTTGTTCCCTGTTGTGTTTATAATTCATCGCAAAAAACACCACCACAGCGATCAGGTGTCTATCGCATTGTGAATAAATAATTAAATGAATAAAAACCAGTTTTGAAAAGTATTATTACACGGTTCATGCGATCGCTATGTTCATTTTTATTCCAACGGCACAGTTTTATCATCAATTCCGTATTATCAATTTATGGAAATCCCATCACGAAAGAGCCAATCACTATTGATACTATCATTTCACGAGCAATTTCGTTTGTGCCAAAAAAACTTCCAGCTTGCAATCTATTCAACTTTTTTAAAAGCCGATATGTCCGATAATTTCTTTGATCAAAGAACCCGATGTTCTAATAAACCTTTGAGTACTGTCGATCCATCATCACAAAAGTCGCTCGCTCTTTTCTGCCAATTTTATTCAATGGATTAAAAAGAAAAATCATCCGTCTGACTCCTTCTTGTCATTATCACAAAGACATTTGTCTCGGCAATTCATGTAAATTGAAAACTCTCTGTGGGAACTATTGAAACGCTATGCCAATTTTGGCATGAAAATATGCAATTGGGAAAAACATACATACGGCCATGAATTTTCTCAACTCGTTCTACAATATTAATACGAATTAAATTTACGAAATAGAAAAAAATAGAATGGAGGTAAAAAATGGCGACTAAAAATAAATAAGAAATATGATTACATTTTCACGTGTAGGGAAATAATAAATAATGCAATGAACAAAGTTCGAGCAACAGATCGCTGTGTAACGCAACGAACAATCGTCAGTCTTCCTCGTTCGACGAGATTCCGCGGTTGACGAGGGCTCAGGAAATCCGCGATACTCGTCCTCGTTTGTCGGATTGACAGAACCAATTAGTGGTTTGTCGATTTTTCACCTCTGGTGAGCCAGCAAAAGTGCCCACAAAAAAAGAAACAACGCTTTGTCCGAGTGGCCGAGAACCTCGGCAAGGGTTTGGATGTTGCGGGATGAACAAAAAAAAAGAGGCCAATAAATTGATCGAGAGACAGACAGAGCGAAAGAGCGAGAAAGAGAGAGAGAAAAAAGCCAGAGGCACGTAGGGACAGCCGAACAGAAGGTGCGATAATCGATCCTTTGATAAAAAGTTGCAATGTTTATTTTCGAAGATTAAATATTCCAGCGTTGCCAGCCACTGCTATACGATTAGGATCATTGCGACGGTGCATGACGATTGTAAGTATAACCATTCTAATTTCTGATTAAATCAGCACGAATCGAAATGATCTAATTTCAACTCCGACGATATAGAAAAACATTGACGAAGCTCGACTATCAAAATGTATTCAATGCCGGAAATATGAAGAAACATCAATTGATCCTCACTGCCTCGTCTGAATTCGTTCGTCAACTCCAATCACTAAAAAATTCAACAACACTTTGGAGCTCCGACGATTAACTTCGTAGACTGTTTTGAAGACGGTTCTTATGTTCCGGAGAATCCACGTCCATCACAACGCCATGAACTGCCCGAAAGTTGAGATAAGACTCAATCCTAAAAAAGAATCATATACTAGATGCTGAGCGAGAACAACGCTAACAATCAAACAAAGAAAGTGAAACTGTAAAGAACAAAAGATACTGGAGTAACAAAGGAACAACTCCAAACATCTAGAAGGAAAAAGAAAAAGTCGAGGCAAGATAAACACAAAGAATTAGAAGGAATGAATGTAGTGCGAGAAAAAAAAAACGAGTGCAAGTCGGATCGAGATCTCGACTGAGAAGACGCTTTAACAAGGAAGCGGCAAAAAATGCACTAAGACAAATTGAACTTGAGCCGTCTATTGCAGTTTGAAGAGAAAAGAAATAGAAGGTAACTCTTCTTTAAAAAAAATGGTGAATATTCTGGCGGCCAGAACAATTGCAGACGCAACTTTTTGCTCCCTTGGTTTTCCAAGTTCCCGCTTATCATTGAAGAGAGAGAACCTTGAAGTTTTTCCGTATAGAAATCCAGAAATACGACACAAACCGATCAATGATGAATATGCTCAGAATAATACAACTGAAATAAGTGGTTCGGGTAAAAATCTGTTGATGTATATTTTTTTGACCTTAAAAATTAATCGACATGGCCGAGTGAGTAATATTCCAAACAATTTACTCTTATTACAAAACCACAATGGTTTGTATTTCGTTTATTTGGAACAACATACAGTCACGTGTACGAGTCATTTTATTTAAAATTTATTTATCATCTCCAGTACGAAATCGTTCACAGGCATCCTTGAAACAGAATATTATCTTCTTCAAATTGTGACGATTCCATCGTATCCGAAAAAAAAGGATGAACGACTTGATTTCTTTTCCTATGACAACTTTTTTCCCGAACATGTGGAACACTGTTGAGCTACACATCGCTCTCATGGGCGCGCAAATAAAGATTCGGTCAGTGCAATAAAATGTTTAGTCATTTCAGCTGTAATTTCTTGTCCATTAATAAAAATATGTTCGAAACAACCAAAAATGTTGTGGCCTTAACGGAACGTTTGCTTACACGCTCATGATCGCACACTTAGTACATCGTTGAATAATATTTATCATCCCATGTAATTTGTTCTTGGAAGCTTGCGAACAATTTTTCACCATCAGAATTCCAAGTCTGCACCCAACAATTTCGCCGCATGCTTTCCATTTCTTTCGTTTCTGTAGCCTTTTGCAATATTTCCGTCTTTAATGTAACTCATTGAATGTTTGGTTCCTTAACCCTTAAGAAGGTTTATAATCGAATGTGATCCTCTCAGTGATTCAGTGCGATGAAAAAAAAAAGTATAATAATTGGGAACGTTAACGTATATTATTTGCCGCAGTCAATTTTGTTCATGAAACACGGAGAACTTTCGATAAATAATCCAAATAAGATGCTGACGTTCCCAGGAGATGGTGAATAAACAACGAGTGGCTTGGCGATAAAACTATTTACAATAGGACAGAATCTATGACACGTGCGGAGTTACAGAACCCAGATTAACGTCGTGGTTGCGGTTTCTTTTTCAATTGATTTGTCATCGTTTATTTTCGTTCTTATTTTGAACGCACACGGGTTCTTCAAACTAGGTAAGAAACATCAGGACGACACAGTAACTTTTTGGTGGGCAAAAGATTCCATTTTGAATGGATTTATTTTTGTATTCTCGTTCGTATGGATTCTGCTCAGTATTCAATATTTTTTGAGCTTTCCACACATTTTTGAATCTCAAACCCTCGAAAATTTGTTTGGAAAATGTTTTTTAGGCTCTGTGACTTCCAGAAATGTGAATAGAACTCGATAAAGTTTCGAAAACTCTTGAACGCGTTATAAAACATTTTCGCGGGAACTTCGATGAAATGTTCATGGACCATGTTACGTATGAATTTTAATTTTTTGTTTGTCTAATTGTGCGCACCAATGTTCTCAGTCGGTTTTAGGGAAGGAAAGATGAGATGTATTCTGAAAATTGGAATTTACCATTAGCGTGAAAATATAGTAAATTCATATCTTCCTTCATTTTGTCTTTCTAATTGAAATTATTCGTTGTATTTGTTCTGATGGATAATCGATAAAAACTCATTCGATAAAGATGTTTCAGAACCATTCACCGCGGTCTAAATTCGCGATCGCAAGAGTCTTGGCTCGATAAGGTTAAGATCGCTTAGTATTTATGGTTATTTTTTACGAAGGTTACAAAAAGATTCGACCCTTAACGTCTAACGATATTCACGTTACAAGATTTTTTTTTTCAACATTAATCTTATAATTATTTCGCATAGTCGTAGAGATTGGAGATCATGAGAACATTGACAAGTTGCAAAAGATTTTGCGATAAGCATCGAGACGTCAATCGAATGGCCGCACTCGAAGAGATTCCGCGATTTGCCGAGGAAAAAAATTAAAAAAAAAAGGTGCGATTTGCATTTTAGGCAATATTAGGCAATACATTCGCGTGCGTCTTTCAACAAATAATATGGTGGATTCCTGCCTTAGTCCAAATTGGTATACCAATCATTGAATAGCATAGAATGTATGGGCAAGAGACGTTTGCATTATTTGTCAATCGAAAATCATTTCTTTCACCTTTTCACCTCTCGCACTTAACAATTATCAACACATCCGCTATCTTTAACAACAACAGTTTAACAACATCTTTCTCATATCAACAATATATGTGTACATGGAATTTTTCACAGTAGCATAATTTTTCACGCATGAGCGAATGGCTGTAAATAATACAACGTTGAATCCATTCCAAACCCAATTATTCAATAAATAAGATAAATTAAAAACGACCCCGTCATCATGATGAATTGTAAACTTGTTTATCCCTCAAGCGGTCGCGCTACTCACGCCCTGACACTCCGGGGGTCTCACAGACACAGGAAAGGTATAGTAAACTGAGAAAAACAAATGCAAACGGATTGACGAGCAGAAATTGATATCGGGAGTGGAATTTTTGGGTAACCATGTAATCGTCAATAAATGTAATCAATAAAAGTGTGGAAAAGTCTGATGATAGCGCGACCATCAATGGGTTGAAGAGTTACGTATGTCCAGTATTTTCAAACAGTCGATGCTGGTGTTGTCGTTTGTTGCTCGTCGAGCCTTCAGAAACACAGACAAATCTTGATTCCGCCATTTCACCATCAGGCGACAACGTGATAATGATGAATATACATACGCGTTCGGAAACCCACAGGCGGTGTGCAAGCATCGCGATTCAATTTGAACTTTTTGTGCATAACTGTTGGCAGGATAACTAAAACGAATTCCAATCGTTTTCGATCGCTCTTTTCCCAAAATTTCAGAACCGTATCCACTGCATTCTCTCAAGTCCTTTCGATTTTTTTTTTTCCAATAATTGAAACTTCAAATTCATCACAAAATTCACAGGCTACCATAACGTGACTATATTTGCAAACCATCAAAATTTGGCTCGCGGGCTAAAACGACAACAGGTGCAGGAATCTTTCATTTTTCCAAATTCATTCATTTCTCGATCATTCATCCCGACGACCGAATCTTTTATTTATGTATTTTTTATGAATTTGAGCAACGTTAATGCGATCAAAAGAACCCTAAATCATATTTGTCCACTATGCAGCCAATCACGAGACAGTGCGTGATCGATATTCACTACATCTTTTTCTGAAACGCAGACTGGACATACGGAACCCCTTAATGATTAGGCTAAGAATAATAAACCATAATAAAATATTGTGTCAGTGGGTGACCCGAAGAGTTACATCATTCCAAATAAAATACCCGTATTTTTTCTCGCAACGACGATAAACCTGCTAAAGATATTGAGCAAATTGATCGTCCACAAAGTATAAATACTACACAGGCGTTGAAGGGTATAATAATATTTAGAATATCTTTTTGTTGACGTCGATTTATATTATTCAGTAATTGGTACCTCAACCCAGAAAAATTCATCCCTGCACTCATCCCGTAATTACCTCGCCCTATTATTTCACGTGCCACCCGAGTCTACGTATTTTACTATTCCACGCAACAATCTTCGCCCCGCGATCTTTCCCACCCACCAAACCATTTCCCACGATTCCACGCGTCCCTATATCCTGTGCAGACATTTTAAGACGCTCAGTGCTCATCCTACAATTTGAGCTGGCCAACTTTCCCACCCACGCTCCGATTACATTATCCTTGCCACTCCAAGAACGTACATTGATTCATCATGGTTCTTCGCCTTTGTAGGACGGATAGTCCGGTGGATGAATTTTCCTGAATTCATATTATTCACTCTCACGTACGAGTGCGATATTATTCCCAATTCTTAATCTCCGCTTTGCATAATTTATATATTGAATATTAAATATATATTTGTTATTTTATATCTAAATATAAATGTTCGTACATATGTGTCGGTGTATGTGTGTGTGTGGGGGCTGTGTGTGGGGCGGAGCGTGTACATTCGTTTGCAAGTGTGTATACATATCGAATGTTTTTCATATACCGATGCGTTAACACGAACGTTTTCTGACATGTATTTAAATTTAATATTTATTTAGTATCATACACATCAATTTTATCCAGCAAGTTTTAATTAGTCTTTTAATATCAATTGTTTTTCATTTAAATTTTTAAACCTTAACTTTTTCTTGTAGATATTTAATTCGATCGTTTTATCTCGAGAGAATGAAACACAAGGACGAAATAATAAGAAACACCCGTATCGTAGGACTCGTCGCTCCTATTTCTCGATTCGCAGGTTTTTGGAAACGTCCTGAATCGGAAAAGCTTCGACGCTGTGATTTAAAAAATGATGTTTCGAAGTTTTGTTCGTATTGCATTATTCGTGCCTTCGTTTGATCATTTTCGCACTCAAAGATTCAATCTGAGATACATTGGGATACTTTTGTCTATAATTTAGTTCTTCACGATGAATTATTTACAGAATCCAGCATAGGTCAATGACGAATTTAAAGATTGTTGAAAATTCTATTATTCCCCGGTCTACATTCACGGAAAATAGTCGCTTGAAATATTTTTCATCGGTGGGACTACGCATAATCATTATTCATGCAGCCCATTGATCAATTTTGACAAAATTATTTCGATTGATAATATCACGAGTCGGCAATATACGATCAGACATTGTTCCTTCGTTCGCTATTCTTGTGGAAAATTACTCACAAAGGAACTTGACTACACTCGGCAATTTATCGATGAAAGCTCAGTTGGTAACGTACCAACGATAAAGCTCTGAACATTGGCTCGGTGAGAATCCATTTGGCAATTGTCTCGATGTAAGATTAATTGGTAGTTCGTCGATGGCAGCACTTTGTTCCTGCAGATTTCAAGAAAGAGATGTTGATCGGCCGGAACTCATGCAATCATCAACGAAGAAAAAAATGATCAACCTCGTTGAGATGTGGACATTTTTACCAACTATTTCTCACTCGAAATTGTGACATGATATTCTGTTTTTTGCTTAGTTTCGTTGCGTGTGCACGAGTCAAAAATGCTCTATCGGATAAAATAAGACCAAAACACTTACGTCAGCAACGGAACCCCTAAAACTTGACACAAAGACTAACCATACACCGTACGATATATTTTTGTTTCAATTAAAATAACATACGAGGATGGAAATAAAAAAACGCTGGAATTCTCGTCAACTCTACAGGATTTTCAGAAACATGGGCCACTGTTATTTCGAGTATACTTTTTAGACAATAAAAATATACTTCAGGCACTGAATCCTTTGATGGTGATGAACGGAACTAATATCATTTTCTCGTTTATCTCGAATGCTTTTCATTTTCTTCCAACCTTTGTGTTAACGATTTTCGGACGTGTAATAGTTGGTGAAGCTGTCGTTGCGTTTATGTGATTTGTTCACACTTTGTCGGCTCACATTAGAAGTCGCGCAGAACCGATGGGCTTCTTTTATTTTCAACACGGATCTTTCACCATCCACGGAAGTTGTTTATCAGTTTTGATGATGTCTCTTCATGTAGAAAATGCATTGAGTTCCTTGAAGTTTGACATCACAGAACGGTCTCTATTTCAGCTATTTCGGTTCGTGTTGACTCGTCCTCCGGGGCCCTAGGAACAACAGCATATTTAATTGTGCATTGTGCACACTTGATGGGATGACGATAACTTGGCTATTTTGATTACCTATAAATTTCCGTTGGCAAGAAGGCATCGGCGTACTCGGTGCTAACTACATGGTTTCGTGTCATGTCTCTTGGCCTGGCCACTTCCACGGTGTCAAGGTACCTAAATGAGCGAAATCAGCAAAAAATCCAATAAAATCGAGGAAAAGATCTGATGAAGAAACAATCAACATTGTGCAAGATTTTGCTGATCATAAATATTGATTTCATTCCTCATACACCCGGAGTAGCTCCAATTGAATATTTCCAGCCATGCTTCATGCGAGTGCAAATTAAATTTTAACAAAAATTCGCATGAACTCAGAAAAAAAAACATCTGTACTGATTGAAATGCAGAGCCAGTTATTTGATGAAAAAAAAGACAGACCGATTCAGTATGTTCGTCTCATTCTGTCGTTTGTTCACATTTGACTTGTAGTTTTTTGCACACCTTAATAAAGCATGAATATTGTGACGTCGATTTCTTATGAAACTTACGAGTCAAAGTAAGGAGGCAGCGGATGGGGCGCCTCGACCGCCAGCTGTTTACCGGATGCCTGATAATCTGAGGACTGTAGGCACCCTTGCCACCATCCCAGCCTCCCTGGTTTCCTCCTTTAAAAAATTCCACCATTTTTGCAACGTTCGTGTTGCGCCAATATTTTCTAAAAGCTCGCAAGCTTTTAACCCAGTTTTCTCAGATACACACGTTCAGGTTTATTTCGCTCGTTTCTACTTAATTTTAATTATCTTTTTTTTCTGTATAAAAATTAATAACAAAGGTGAAAGTTACGTTCCAGTGAGACTAATCCCATTTCAATAGAAATGAAGATTTCAAAAAATCCTTCATTGGTCCCTTCATGCTCGGAATAAGGGCTAAAAATGAATAACCGGCAGGTGGAAAACTTTGAAAATATCACGATCACCGATTAACCGAACCCATTTTTTATCGTACGCAGCTTTTACCAATTGCTGCAGGTTATCTATCGAATTCAGGTTCTCCCTATGTGCAGGAAAAGGCAACCATTACTGCTACAAGAGTCCATTTTTTTTCACATCATCACTTTTTGGTATTAGGGATTCCAAATTGTACAAAATTCTTTCACGATTTCTTACATTTTGTGGCATCGATTGATCTGATGTTGAGATTCAAAGAAAATGGAGTATAGATCCTAAAAGCTATTGTCACTGAAAAACTACAGCACCATCCGGAAGCTCAAGTTATTTCGATTGCAAAATATCTGCTCTTCTTGAATCAGTTATTTGACGAATACTATTTTATCCAGGTAAATAATCAACAGGGAGAATGTAAAATTGTCAGCAGCGAGGGATATTCTCTATTTTTTCTAGTGAATAAAGATTCATCTGAGAATATTATATCGAAAGATCTACGAAAAAGTATAGTCTCTCTCCGGATTGTGTCTGTTTTGGGAAAAGAAAAACCTACAAAAGTCTGAGATTTTCATATAGGGCGGTTTACTTCTTTTTGCGAAAATGAAACGACGATGAATCTGCGGTTATTTTGTGCTCGAAGGATAATCTATTTCCTCAAAAACCACAACATCAGGAAGTAATGGTTTGTAACAGCTCGGAAAATTACCGCCGTTCCGTTTTTCCGAAGTAAGTCAAGCACATAATAAGGTGTAAGACGATCGAGTGGCGAGAGAAAAAAAGGATTAGGTAAAGGATTACCTGTTGGAAAAATGAACAGAAAATGTGAAATAGAAAAAACGAAAATAATACGAAGTGAAGTATGGATCATCGTAACTATAGTAAGAAGCACCATTACAGCAGACGTAATGATGTAGTAAGATTATGAGCGAGATCATAACGATGTTAACAATATGTAATGTGCATTATGCGTCTGTATAGGTGCATCGAAATCGGTAACAACGAATTAGTATATTATTCACCAGAGCGAGACACGAATTTTGAGTAAAGAAAATAAACTTATTTGAGACACACGTGATTGGAGGTTTTAATTGTGTAACATAACAGTACAGATTTTAGTGCATGCTGATTTAGAAAATCTATTGATAATAATAAAAAAGATTCGAATAGATAAATATGGGTAACGAGGTCACGAATATTTATGAGCCTCAAAAGGCTCCCTTCATGAGAAAAAAAAGATTGTACACTCCGAAAAACTCACAGGTATGATTGTACTCAGCGGCGGAAATATCGGACTCGTTCTTTGAACGAAAAGAAGACGAAATTCTACGTTAACTGGCCTTTCGAGTGAAAATGAAAAGATTGCTAATGAAGTATCCATGTTGCGAAATGGTGACGTAAAAAATCTCGCAATAATGAAGACACTGACCACGAAAAGTTTGATTATTTTTGGTGTCAGTATCGTTTTTTAGAATATTGTTTTCCAACTCGGTTTGTAGAATCAAATTAGTACGGAACTTTTCGATTTGTTGTTAATTGCTTGAGAGAAAACATTTACAAATAAAGAAAAGGAAAGTTTCTCTGAATACAATTAAGTACAACTGTGTGTGAGAGGAATTGAATCCACGAGACATTTGCCGCTGGTTACTAGTCATACAATATGCGAAAACAGAAATTGAAAATATTTTAACAAAAAAAAAAAGATTGACATATTTTCTATTAGCCTTTTGGTAATTAGTGGCAGTTTTACGCATAAAAAATACTATTCGTGCAATCAAGGAATTCTGTGTGTTTATAATTGATACTCGACCTCGTTAATCATTGATTTATTTTTTCAATTTGATATTTGTGTTCGATTAACGATAAATTATATTACCTCGCTTGAGAAGGTTTGATGCCGTGAGCCTCGAGATCCTTTTCGAGCTGCCTTATCCTTAGACGAGCGATATCCAATTCGTGCTTAACTTTCCATAAATGGGTATCGCAGATTGGATCTCTACATCTGTGGTGTCTCAAAATGTCTTGAGCTTCGAAAACCGCACCTCGAAACGTTAAGGACTTGCCCATGCTCTGTTGACAACATTTCCAGCAAAGTTTACTAATCGACCGTGAGATACTTGGCTAATGAAAGTTATAGCTTTGCATTCCGATTGTTATGACGAGTACTAAGGGCTTACATACAACGAGCTTGTATCAATAGAAGTTATTATCATAAAGCTTGCAATTTCAAAGTTCGAAAAGTCTTACCAGGCTGATAAGAGCGCAGCAGCCACCTTTATCACTTCTCGCCAAGTGATGCCTCACATATTTGAAATAAAGATGTTCGAGGAATAACAGAGCTGCTGCAAGTAAAATTCCCGCCATCAAAAGAAGGAAAGCACTCAAGAACTGTTCAAGCGCCAAGGGATCCGAGCTTTTTTGTACTTCCTTGCCAGGTTTACATGTTCCTGTCATCCAATATCGTCTAAGACGTTCGAGATCCCCTGTCAAAATCAGTTTACAGTTATAACAATAAAGTATGCGTATTTCACTATTCACCGTTTTTCAATCAACCGATTTTTCGGATGCGGTATCGAATTCTTGGAAACTACGTAGTTCAGTAGCTCGACATTTGGTTACTCACCGTTTTCTCGATAATCGAGCAATCTCTTGTTGAACATAGGCAAATACTTGGAGTTTCTTGCAAATGCAAGGCCGTAACCAGTCATCGCGTACCAAGATCCAACCGTCAATAATCTGCAATCTTCATCCTGCGCCACCAAATAATCGAGTACCGTTCCATCGTAGAAAAAAGCATCTATTTCACTGCAATGAAAGACGAACGAAACGTTTAAGAGATTTTATACGAAACTTTTCAATTTTGTACTCTAACAGGATATATTTTTTTTTGTACCAATCCTATAACTAAATCAATATCGGGTATAAGAATCGATCGGCCTTTTATCGTAAAAATTTAATTATTTGAAAAAATAGGTCGGTAAATTATTTTTTTCTTTGATATTCGGTAATTCGCCAAAAAAGTAATTCAACTTACCCACTCACGACCGCATCGATGCCTCCGTATACGCTGCTCTTATTAAACTTCTCCATATAATGGTGCATCTCAACAAAATATTTGGCAAGCGTACTATCGGTGTGACTCCATGGTATAGTGCCAAATTTGAACATTGGCTTGTGAGTCCATGGTTTTGAGAGTCTGGGGTCATCGATCCCCGTAAATTCGTGATACTCTTCGCGGGTTATCATGAATGCGGCTAAGTTGGCAGTATAGATGGCAAGGAATACCACAGCAAACATTGCCCAAACGTTTGTCATGAATCTGAAACCGAACCAAACATTCAAGGGTCATGTTCAAGTGAAAAGAAAAATTTCAACATGAAGCCAACAGGATTTGCACGACACAACGTTCTACTGCTTTTCCACGAAGGTTATCGTGTTCCATCGATCATTATGCGGGCTTCATTATTTTGAGTGTCATATAATTCACACCAAAGGTTTTCACTCGCTTATTTATTTTACGCTAACCCACGAAAACATTTTTCAATCAATAAAAAAAAACGCGATCGGTGGGGTGAGGTGAAGTGAAAAAAAAAGATTGTCCGCTGTTTGAGAAATGAACAGATTTATTCGGGTCAGTGCTCAGTGTTGATGAATCGCTTCCATAAATCAATAAAATCGTCTGAAATGAGGGCGAACGTATAGAAATGTATAAAAGGAAGAGCGATATATAAAAACGATCGTAGTTTTTTTCAGAAACCTTTTGCCAAATTTGAACATCGAAGTATCTGACGGATTTATATTTATGAAACATTTTTTGATATTTGATGAATAAATATTGTGGCAAGTTCAGTGCTGTATTTGACATTGACCAATATTTATGGATATCTTTGCACATTTGGATCGATGGTTTCAACATGAATCAGAAAATCATTTTCTGTACCCCAATTGTGATCAAGTTCATTATTTTATTCTCGATTCGAATCTATCATTTGTATCCTGTATGTAAGATAGAATTCCATTAACCAGTTTATAATTTTGCTGCCACGAGTCGGAGGCAGAGCCAAAGTTTGCCACGAAAA
This sequence comes from Campopleginae sp. 14b, assembly GCA_030522525.1. NCBI lineage: Eukaryota > Metazoa > Arthropoda > Insecta > Hymenoptera > Ichneumonidae > Campopleginae sp. 14b. Next base: position 18,056 of record JAPYYS010001288.1, read on the forward strand.
AAAAAGCCATTTTGTATAACAGCCACACGAGCCACTACAATCGTTATCCAGAACGATCAATTCGGTAGAGAAAATAGTTACGTATTCAGAGAATTAACAGCGTCCTCGAGGGCCGAATCCCCTCAGAGACTTGAGGACGAATTCATGTATGTATATATGCATTCATGTAACAATCTATAGTCTGAATGTTTCGATCGTATGCTCGAAATGAATAATGCTCTGATCAGTCACTGCATTTCCATTGGGGGAAGGAAAAACACGATTGTCATTAGCGAAGTAGCGAGCCGGCATTCTGCTGTCGCGATTATAATGATATTCCCTGACTACATCAACTCAGATCGACGATTTGGCTCATGAAATTCTATATGTTCACGTAATAAAAAAAAATAATGCTACAATAAAGTAAGAATTATTAACGCCATTTATTAAAAAAGAAAAAAATTGTGCACAATAATTTGGCTCGTGAAATTCCGTCTGTTCACGTGATAAAAAAAAAATATGCCACGATAAAATTAGGATTATTTACTCCACTTATTTAAGAATAAGAATCATTAACTCGATTTAGAAAACAAAACTTTGCCACAATCAAATTAGAATTATGAACTCCATTTTTGAGTTGTCCTTGTTACAGTTTTCGTCCATTTTGATAACGAGTGTTTAAAATATTACGTGAAGAACATAAGACTGTAAGTCTCTAACTTCCGATATAGCCGTAGACAACAAAACAATTGATAAAATCGACTTTAAGCTATGGGTATTTAAAATCTGTGAACGCAAAAAAAAATCGATTTTTTTTCTGTAATTTATTTCCAGTCTCGCGTATCAACCACGGTATCTTAAAATATTGAGATGAACTAGCGATGAGTACTAGCTTCAGTAACTGTTTACGAAATTCATCTGGACACGTCTTTAACGTTTTCTATAGAGAGAATAGTGCAGAAAAATGTATTCACCGAGCGGTAAACCCTCTTGGAGAATCGATGTGAACTGCAGCTTGAAAAAGTACTGCCCACACGAGCCAATAAGTTCTGGACAGTGAGAATCGATGGTTCGGAGAGGGATTCACCTGAAATAATAGTTTCGAAATTTACATTAAACATGGATAATTTCCATTCTAGTAAACACTTCATTGGCAACGTGATTTATGAAAATAAACATCGGATTTGAGGAAGAAGAATTTTCACGACCAAATTGGCATTTTTCGATCATTTTGTAAGTCTCATGAACTTCCGGAAGGTTTAAAATGGATTACCTATCATGTTTCGGTTCCCTTCAAGTGCTTCAGCATGTATCACTGTCGCTCGCAACTTGATAATTGGATAAACTTCGAGTTTAGTTAATCGTCTCCAAAGGCGATGCATTCAGTAAAAGACATGACTTTCAAGCTCGAATTTTCGTTAGCTGACTCGAACTGACATCACTTGATTGGTCGTATGTACATCGCGATTTTTCCGAGCATCATTGTAATTGCATTTTTGTAATAAGGAAAATGATTTAATTGATTATCGGTAAATAAATAAATTACTATTCTCACTTTCATGTCAAAACCAAAGGGTGAAAGCCACTCGAAGAGAAAGATGACGAATGTTGCTGCATGGATGGCAACGATTCCTACGAGCATCCACGAGGCCGTGTCGAATGGCTCTTAAAAAAAAACACACACATTTTTTTGTATAGTTACTTCCTGTATTATTAGTGGATGTGAAATTTCATGAAATGCCATCAATCTTCGTATGAAATGCTTCACATAATTAAATGCGTCAAATTTATCTAATTGCTATTAATCGGAATTGAAGATCTTGACACGCTGACAAATTAAAAATAAACATGCAGTCTTATGCATTCGAATGCTTCTGGAATCGTCGGAATTAGAGATTTAGACACTCATCAGGATACCGAGATGTACTTTTAATTTCGACTTTCTACTGTTGACTTTTAATCACAATGAGCACTCAATTTTCCATTCTAGTGCTAACAATTAATGGTTGATGGATATTTACCCAAAAACGCAGTCGGTGAGATGATTCCGGTTCGCTTGGCGACGACTATCGCAATTCCGGTTTCCATGTAAGGCACCGTAAAGTCAACGACTGCTTCCCTCTCAGAATTAATCATCAAGGAGGTAAGCACCATGTCGGTCTTGCGGTTAACAAGATCAGCTATAAGCCCGTTCCATTTTCCGTTCTATGGTAGCATAATAATAATACAAATTGGATGTTACTTTGCAAGTCCTTTTATTATGATGAAGTAAACAATTAAATATAACGATTTAAACAAATTTAATTAATGTCTCGAGGGTTTTCGGAAAAACAACGCGGAGTTTCCCTGAATTTTTCAATCCAATCAATTGAATAATTTAGTTGTAACAAAACTTTCAATGGCTATTTCGAGTTTCACCGGAACGTCCCATGAATTTCAACGCAGAGCCTAGTAAAACTATGATACACATCTCTCGTGTCGGTTAAATTTTAGCCCTCGTTTTTTCCAGGTATTACTGTCCACGTAGTCAAATATCCAATCATGCTTCCCAAAGAATAAAATCCTTGGAACTTCTGCCACGTCTTGTCAAATAATTCTATTTACAATCACGAGAAAAGATCCTTGGAAAATTCTTTCTATTAAAAATTGTTATTATCGTTTTTTATATTCACCTCAAGCGTGCCCCACTTTCCGTCCTCCACCCTCACAAGCTCATACGTGAATCCAATTTCTTCGGAGAATTTTTGTAATAGGTCTATACAAAATCCACTACAGCACTGGTAAAAACTCTCGTTCCTCTGAGCGGATTGTATGTCCATTCTGCAAACAAATTAAACCACAACTACGAGATTAACGACTAATTAGTACGGTGCTACAACTGCACAAGTCTAATATAATCAATTCAATAAATCTCATTGTAGTTTTATTCTGTTCTGGATATCCTTGTTCTCTTGGAGCTTAAAGGGGTCGCTTCGGTAGATCGTCAATAAATGTTGAATTTTTTCACAGCTCCATCTAATTATTCGAGGAAGGGGCAGACGTAATTGATTTATTTGTGAAGAACGAAGCAATGAGAAAACATTATCGTGGTAAACATTTTCTTAACTAAAATTAATATACCAGTTTCTTGGTGCGTTTTTTTAAGTGTTTCTAGTCTTGAAACACTCGAGCAGGCAAGAATTCATGCCACATTTCATAGTCCAAACTAAAGTAAACAGAGCAAAGACTTCAACTCCTGGTAAGCCTATGGTAGCACAAAAAGTTCGCCAAGAACTTAAAAGTTTTACTTTGACGTCACATGGGCTAACATTATTGATCTACCAGAAATTTCTCTTTCGCATTCTTAGTCGTATCGGTTTATAATGTAAAGCTTTTACATGACATTTTTATAAAAAGTCAATAATCAAGTCAATACAATCATTTATCGAACAATGTTTATTAAAGTGTTGCCTAAATTTCCCAACTATACTTCTAAAAGGGGAAAAGCTGTAGATTTCTAATCTTTTTCATTGTCAGTCGGAATATGTTCCCTTTGCATTTTCTTTCTCAATGGTTATTCTTTTTTTTTTCACTCCCTTCTCGCCACTTCGTTCTGATTTTTATGGAAACTAATTACAGGCTGCCATGATTTCACGGGGTTCGGTATCCAGATATAGAAACTTGTGAATATGCAGGAATTCCGTAATTGGCATTGAATCGAATCAATTAGTTAAACCTCATCTACTTCCTGGAAGCTTCGTGAAAGCTCCCGGGTTACTGATTATTCTTAAAGAGATGGATCAGCCGAATTTTCTGGATGAACAGTCGATGGATAATGGAAAGTAAAAAGAGGTGATTGAGGACCATCAACATGATCTTGTTGATCGCCGACTCAATTTCGTCGTAAGACTTTCACGATAGCCTGCGATTCGTTTATTTCTACCAACTCTGCTCGTAACTACTGCATCGCTATCTGCATGTTATTTCCCTAGGAGAGATCTCAATTGAACTGTTTCTTGGGTCTTACAGAACTGGACGGGTTTATTTTGGAATTTAATTGGATTCGGACTTTTTCAAGTGACTCATTGCCCGATGGCTCCCGCAAAATTTAAAGCTTCAGAATTTATCGAATTAGGTTCTCTTTAGGAAATCGTTTAAAAACCATAAAAAATTATGAATCGAAACTTTGATAACGTTGATTCAATAAAAAGAAGTTAAAAATATTGTTGCAGTCGATTTGTTCAGTCTACGACGAACTTCTCAATCCGACGGAATTTTTCTGCTTTGTCATTCTCGTTAATCAAAGAACTTAGTAACGATTGGCGGCTGTGGTTTGGCGATTCGAAGGCGGAGAACGAATTTTTGCACGATGAGACTTTTCGAGATCCCACAAAAGAGGATAATTTCGAAAAAGTACAAAATTGTGAGTGTATGGAACTGAAACAATTCAACTATATACATTTTCCGTCTTTGCCGTAATGAAAATGTGTACGGGCCCGCAGAGGCTTCATATCGTTAATTTTTTCAAGCCAATTAACTGGACTGCCGTTATTTTCGGTTAATGGCGAAATGCTGGAAATAAACATGTTTTTAAAGGCCCATAAAAAAATTAGTTCCACCACCGTCCGAGTTTGTAGTCGATTAGAAAAGCTCCGGAAATTTTTTTCTATTCTGTGGGTCAAAGATGTAACCACGTTGTTTAATAACACCATCTTTTGTCTCGTTGGTGCAGAAACTCACGATGAAGATGTAGAAGACAACGTAAAACCCATATACGTGGCATATAAAAGAATGCAAATGAAAAATAAAAAATGAACACCCAGCGGGCGGAAAGAAAAATAAAATACGAGGTCAGGATGAAAAGTTTTTGTTTTTATAGCTTCAGTGGGAGTTTGCAGCTTGAACGAAGCAAACAGCTCGGATCTATTCTTGTAGCACAAAGCCCGAGCATCCATTCCAAGTTTGCGGCGTAAAATTTTCGCGCTTTGCATGTTTTCGTTTGGCAAAAGTCTCCGAGTCAACGATGCACAGGGAGAGAGAGAGAGAGAGAGAGAGAGAGAGAGAGAGAGAGAGAGAGAGAGAGAGAGAGAGAGAGAGAGAGAGAGAGAGAGAGAGAGAGAGAGAGAG
>JAPYYS010001289.1:0-104907 GCA_030522525.1 Campopleginae sp. 14b
AGTTCGTCTCGTCCATCACTCGGCTCCGCCTGACCTACGACTCTCGCTAAAAACATTAACCCACTCGTATTAATATTCCCCCTTTTTCACACTTGTAACTTAATGTACTATTTAGTGACTCACGAACGTTGCTCGAACGAGAATTTTTGAATTTCTGAATTTTTTACCCAAATCTAAGGTCCTTGATGCTTTTATTTCGATTTATGTTCTGTCCTCGCTTCAGGAGGGTGAGACGCACAACAATGTTGCCATGATGAAAGCATAGGAACGTTTAAAATTATTCGAATTCGAAGAAATTTGGTGAGCATTCTCTTTAATATTATATATGAATATACAATTTTTTTAAGATCTCTCTTCTACATAGTTTTCGAGTAATTTAACACCAGAATCCACATGCATAATCATAGGATTCAGATAGACCCTGTTGCCACGTAGAATACCTCCAACAGTACAATAGTAGTAGAAAATTCCGTGAAACAAAACTTGCATGGGACGACAAGGGCTATCATATGACGTTAGTTTTTTTATTACTAAGTTGAGTCGCATCGGAGATTTAAAGGTGAACTTTGTTTTCCGAAATAAGATGCTACATTTGGGTACGCATTTTCTGATGGCTGCTATCGAGAAGAATCGACTGATTAAACAAAAAAAAAACTATTAATTTTTTTGTGCCGAAAAAATCAAAATAACTTAATTTTAATGTTACCTTTATTTACAGAAGGTGTTCGAAGTGACGATCATCGGATGGTCGTCACTTTATGTCACTGCATTTGATGCTAAAGAATATTATCACTGTGTTCTATTCAATTCTTATCAGATTTTCGTATATAGCCAACCTCCTTAATAGTGATTTTCTATACAATAATCACTTAATTAAGGGATCCTGGATAATCCGTAAAATAATTGGATGGTTTGAAATTGCCGTCACGTCCGTTATTCGTAGGTTAGCCCAAGTAAAAGGGCACGAACATTCCTATTGAGGTTGTGGAAATTCGGCGAACGGTTAGTTAGTCTTTTCTATACATATACATTATTGTATATGCACAGTATGCAGACTTATATATATATAGATATAAATGTATTGTGCTTACGCTACGATTCGGACACGTTAATGAGCAGCATTCAAGTTTGCGATCGAAAGCAATGTCTGTGGAATGAGAAAGAGAAGAGAATGCAATAGCGAGAGGGAATGAGAAGCGCGGCGGTGCAGCGATAGTACTCGATCAGAGTAACTCGCTCACAGAGTTTGCCAGCAGGCCACGTGGTAGCACAAATCGTTGGATTTCCGCCAATCGCAGCTGCAATTAGCAGAATTCATTGGATGCGCGAGAAGGCCACTGCGATCGTGTATGAGTGGTGGCCGAAGAGAACAAGCACGAGCTTTCGTTCGCGCTTGCTCAGCGAATTCTGAAAAAACTATCCACAGCCAGCGGTTCGATCACAACTTTTTCGATTGACGTGCGAGAAGTTGTAGAAACTTGAAGCAAGTACTTTGTTTCATTTGAATGATTCGGCCTGATGCAATTTTTCCTCGAAAATTAAAAATTAATGATTTTTTATTTAAAAAAAAAAAACAAGGAGGAAACAATTTTTATTTTTTTTATTTCGAAGTCGCGTTCGTGATTCGATCGATGTTGATCGACAGCCATGGCCCCTGACGGTGTCGTAAGGAATAGGGGACAATAGAAAGAGTCGCGATAATTGGGGTGATTGAAATAAATAAAAATGTGTGGTGCTCAGGTAGCCCATTCGCCTTGGTCCTCCTTATGGAATATTCCGTTTCACTCGTACATTGTACGAGCGTGTATAAGCTGTAGATTTAGTGGCATCATTTGAAGCAGGCTTTGCAGTCATCCGGCAGAGAGAAACGTAATGAACATGCTAATTAATCGAAGACAGGGTAAAGGCATGTGAGCACGAGTCGGTGTAAACACGCGATGCGGAATTAGTCATGACGAGCTTGTCAAGAAATATATTGGTTGAAGGGAGAATGCGAAAGAATTTTCGGGGCTGCTTACCAGGAACGAAACATAAACGCGTTAACATTTCCTAAAACCAATGAGTTTTTAGTAATTTCCGGTTTTCGAGGGGCTCCGATTATACTCGAAAATAGAAACACGTCGACTGCCTCGAACGAGAACGAACAAATTTCCCCTCTGCTTTTCTGTTTTGCCGTGACTCTCAGAAAGAATATTTATTTAAAAGATCAAAAGAGTATATTTACAAAAAATTTCTCTGAATTAAATACTTATTTATTGGGGGAAGACAGTGGCACAGTGGTAACGTAGCCGGCTCACACCCAGCGAGCTCGAGTTCGATTCCCGCCGACAACAATGGAATTTATCTTAGTGTTTCCAAAAAACTGTAATCCCTGTGATTGGGAACCTACGTGGAAAAGTAGGTCCATCGAGTAAGCTATATGGAGAAAAAAAAAATTAGTGCAATAAGGCGAAATCGTGGTAAAAAGTCTCAGAACACATGTAGAAACCCAAGAAGAGTATGCATGGAAAACTAAATTACCACTACTACGTATTTATTGAATCCCAAGAAATATTCATTCTTCTCAAATAACAGGATTTATTTTTAATACATATAAAATTTTATTTAAATGAATATTCTGCTTCAAATAAATGACATATTTATAACGCTCAAATAAAATTTCTATTTATTTGAAATGATTCAGAAAATTTCAATATTTCATAAATGAAGTTATTTAGAACGAATAAATGTCTATTAGATTGGTATTTAAATGGATTCATTTCTTTTAGTTAAATAAATTTTATTGATTTTCAATGAATCTTTTTTGCTGGGTCAATTCAGTCGCGCGTCATTTTTAAATCATACTAATTCTCGGTTGTTATGTTTTTCATGTTTCGCTGGAGAAAAGCCGCGAATGGTGTTGTGTCCTCGGAGAAGTGGGGGCGTTCGAATGGAAGGGCATTAACGTCGGAAACTCCGAAAATATACGAGTTTTCAAGTGGATGTTGGCCCACTTTTGCCACTTTCCCACTGCGAGATAGAAAAACGTAATACAACGAAAGAAAAAGAGATAAAACAGCGTGAAGGATGCAACTCGCTGTATACCGAGATTCCACCAGTGTGCCGCCGCCGCATAAAATACAACAAGCCCTTGTGGATGATTTACGTATACGAGAGAGCTCGCGTATCTCCCCACTACCCTTTGCATTCGATCCCCCAACTCTCCTACCTCTTCACACCCATATACTTTTCTCACGACGATATTATTTCATTAGAATGTATATATTTATATGCCATATACGTGGATATTCATATTTCTTTCATTCAATGCATTCCAATAGGTTTTACATGCACCATAGCAGCAAAAGCAGAGAAATTCCAGCCACCCTTTTGCTTGGAAATGAAAATTACGTTCATTTGTGTCTCCACTAAAATGATTCTCTCTAGGTTTTTTATTTATTCCTGGACTCATGTCTAAATAAATTTGGAAACAAAAAAACAAACAAGAAAAAACAACAAAAAATTGCAAAAAGCTTGGGGGGTGGAGTTTTCGGTTCTTTTAAATCGAACAAGTTGGTGAAAAATAAAAGGAGCTGTGTCCTTTCGAATCGGTCCTTAAAAAAAGGCTGCGAACATTTTTTCATTCGTCTTGAACTCGAAGAATATCTCGTGACTGAAAAATGTTTTTTTTTTACGATGAATCTACACTCGTGGAAACGTGCATAAGGTTGCGTGTCACGAGACTCGCGACTGATTGAAAGTTAACGCGATGAGAAGTTTGTTCAAAGCTGTAAAATGGAAAAGTGTGTGTGACAGTGAATCGGGCGTTCATGGTCCTAAATGGATCTGGAGCAGCCAATACTTTCGAACGGGTACAGTCTGGCAGCCCATAAACCGACATCGTTTACGAGCTCAATTCTTGCCTGTAACTTATGACAATGTCGCCGAGTTATCGGGTCTCGTTGCTCGACACTGAGCGACAAATATCTACACTCTCGTGTAGATATTTGTCTATTCTTGATAATGTCTCAGTCCGATGCCGGCTGCACAATTATACAGGAAAGTCCCAGATCGAATGGCCAATAATGCAAAGTTTTCGACTCAATTGCATCAATTATTGAAATTGTCGCGATGCAAACTTCCGGCGTCAATACTATTGAAACGACTAGAGATGGAGCAAAAATGCAGAGGATCAAATTTGTAGAGGACAAAATTTTCTACAAAAAAGAATTCGAAACTTTTTTCCTCAACTCCATAACTTCAGCCTGTAAGACTCATTAAAACGGGAGACCTTTCCCCTGGGTTGAGATCCAAGAGAACGTTAGAGCTCGCGGTTTCACTGTGAGCATTGGAATAAATGCGGACGAAACGATACGGAGCATGGCTTTCGGTTTTCAAAGAAAGTTGCGAGGCATGACAAAGCCGAATTCGTGATTAACTTTAGTGGCAAAAGTGCTAAACTGGATCGGTCGTACGAGATTTAGTGTTGAATGAGAAAAGAGGGTCACGAAATTGAAACAAAGAAAGTAAATTCTGGTTTGGCCATTAGAAGCTTATACGAGAGTGGAGTGTATTGTAGTCGGGGTGGTTTTGCAATGTAAGCCAAATTTTAGAGGGTTAATTTCCGTTCAAGTTGGCGAAGCGCAGGGCAACGAGTGTTTCTGACCAGCACGTTTCCGTATGCGGAGCTTTCTCTTCTCTGGCAAGGCTTGCCAAGCGCGCGCGATGTGTGTACTGCTACCTTCGCTTAGCCCGCCCTCATAGCAGTTTCCAGTGACAAAATTCGCTACTGCAGCAATGCCAACATACGCGATCCATGAGTACACCACGCCAGGTTATATATCGAACTTATATACACAACACATGTATGCATGTGTTTGAAGCATCCTTATTTCCATCGAGAGCTCTGTGTACGCGACTATATTGAACAGACTCCTTAATACTCGTTCCACACGGCCGACCTTCGTGTTCACGATACATCCATACATTATTCTCCTTCTATTACCAATACACACAAGCCACATGGAGGGTATATCCCTGAACACGATCCTGGCTCATTCGGAGCTTGTTCCAGATACGTTATTTTATTGTTTAAGGTGTGCGAACCGATTGGTCAACCATCTATCGATCCACACACTTTTTTACAAATACGAGAACCATTTTATAAAATCAGACTTTTTTCTTCGGCTTGCCGAAGCCCATTTTTCCATTCCCACATGGAAGTATATCATTTACCGGAAAATACTTTTTCGATATACGTAAAAATATATTTGAATAATATTTAATAATATCATATAATATACAGTACAATGTAATGTAAATATTATTCGGGTATACATTGAAAAATATATTCAAATGATATTTAAATATATTTTTATGGATATCTAAAAAGTATTTTCCGGTACATTACAAATGTATTTATTGTATATTTCAAATAAGAATGGATGTATCTGATGTATATTTTACATGCATCTAAACTGCCTCCAGGATATAATTCACCGGAAACTACTTTTCCCATATACGTAGAAATATATTTAAATAATAAGGATATATAATATGACCTTTTAAGTATTATTCAAACATATTTTTACGTATATCGAAAAAGTCTTTTCCGGTAAATTATATTCCGAAGGCATTCTGGATGTATCTAAAATACACATTAGATACATACATTTTTATCAAAAATATAAAATGTCTGAAAAATGTACTTGAAATATATTTCCAATAAATATATTTTTGGAGAAAATATGTCTCGTATATTCAGAAATATATATTCTCTGATACATTTATTTTCTTGTGGGTTTTTTCATCCGAGAACTCGAGAGGATGCATATAAACTGTGAAAATGAAAAATTTGTTTGTTCGTTTATGTTTTTCTCTTCACTAGAGTGACTGATGTGGTATTTATTTTTGGTTTTATGGCTCTAATCAAGTTTGATAACCTCACAGATTATTCCGTCATTTATGCCATCCGAAAAGATTTATTATGCCTCCTTTGCGTTAGTCCATGGCGATGTAAATGTGTGCGATCGTGCATAGAGAGGTTCGGTGATGATGGCAAAGGCAAAAGCCACATCGTATCGCATGATGGTATATCCATATGTATGTTACGTTTGGGAAAGAAGGTCAGAGGAGGAGGATGAGGTAGTGAAGAGGATGGCTAAACGACACTTCATGCAGGAACGCTGTTATCGCGTCTGCTGCTTGCTGATACCTCTCTGCTGTGCCTCAACCCAAACCCCTTTTCTTCCCCCACGGGCTGCTGCTGCTGCTGCTGCTCGGCAAACCGCCGAATCCCCCCCCCCCCCCCCCGACACCACCCTTCGCCTTCTTCTGTTCCTTCCCCATCACGCTCCCTCATCATTTTCCACGTCGCCTCGTTCCTCTTGCTCTGGCCACGTGTCACCTTGCCAACTAGCGCCGCCTCCGATACATGTCTACTTCACCATCATAGTCCTCTCATTTCTCTCCTTCACTCAAGTCACACATTTTACCCTCCAACATCACCTCGTTGCTCATCTCGAGCACGCAAATTTCAACAACTACATATTTATGCCGGAGTTACAAGTTTTTTTTCACAACTTTTTGCTCCTTTTCTATTTTACACTTTCGTCACTTCCGGCAAGGCAGTTGTATCGCTCAAAAACTGCGAATTCTAATTAATTAAGTGGAAAACCTTGCTGAGACGTTCCCGAGGCTCTGACACCACTCACATGGGTCTCTCAGACCCATGTTACTACTTTTTCTCAAGATTTCTATAAACTAGGTGAAGTTTTTGTTGAATTTTTTTTTCAATCAACCCGAAACTGGTTCAAATTTTTGAAAACCGGATTAGTTCCAGAAATATCAATTTTTCTTAGCACAGCTTACGTCTCGATACCAAAAAATGGACTGGCAATGAAATTTTGTTAAAAATCTCCGAAATTTTGTTGGACGAGTGAAATTAAATATTTTTTGGATTATTTCAAAATTTTCGTGATTTTGGGAGTATTTTTGGTTTCTAACGGAATTGTCAGTGAAATTTACGATCGGAATAACAAAAATTTGCTTCTGGAGAGACTTTCTTAGATATTTTTTGTTGCAATGACACAATTTTTGGGATTACTCAAAAATAAACGTTCAGTCCAACGTATCGAATAAAATATCTATTTTTTCTGAAAAAATTTTGTTCTAAGTGCGTGTACGGCAATTTACGACACTCGTCCAAGGGATTTTTTCTTCTATATCCAGGTTAATTAAAAGTGAGTGGAAATTACTCTTCGGTAGTAAATTGAAGAAATAGTTTATGCCAATATTCATTTTCCCGAGAGAAAAACGAGCTTCGCCTTGTGGAAGGTTCGAGTTGGTCAACATTCTGCTCTCGGTGACGTTCACCGAGAGCAGAGCGCTTGCATCCGTAACGCTGCAGCTGGCAAGTTTGAATAATTTCAAAGGAATTCCGTGCAGAAAAAAGAGCCTAACTTGAGAATTTTCTACGGTACGAAAAATTGAACCAGGAGACGTTACGACGAAATTACGACGATATAAACGACAGTTCCGATTTATTGACAGACGCCCGAGTCAACTTCGGACTCTTTACTTCATTGCGACGCTAAATTCACATCCACGACCATTTAATTTCAGTTTTATTTCCTTGAATTTTTATTTTGCCTTAGGTTGTGAATGAGAGTTGGAAACAAAACGTTTTCATTTCAACTCTGTACGCAGAAATATGTCACCTCGAGCCGAATGACTATGATAAAATGTATGAATTTTTTTCTGACCTCAACATCATCTTCGTATTGTAGAAATCTCAAATCCCTTGTAAGCGTAATTTTTCACTAGAGCGTTCGTAATTATTTCCTCCAAAAATGTATTATACATGAATAAAAATGATTTAACTTTTTTAGTGATGAATAAATAATTTTATTCATCAATAAAAAAATATTTACTATTCATTAACACAAATATTAATAGAAAATTATATGTATTATTAATGCATATTCCATTAATAAAAATATTCAGTATTTTTATTAATGAAATATTTGATGATAAAATATGAAATATTTTGATTAATGAATAAGTATTTTTCTGATTAATGATTCATGAATAAGTACTTATTCAGTAATAAAAAAATTTAGTATCCTTATTAATGAGCAAAAATGTTTAGTATTTATATTAATGAATCCGGACCGTGTTACTAGAGAGTGTGTGAGAATTTCTTGAATTTTTAGTTTTTTTTTTTCGTTCCTCGAGAGGTCGTTGCAATTAAATGAGGATTGGAAACAAAACGTTTTTATTGAGATTTGGAGAATGGTGAGAAGCCTTCATAGGTCTCGTGTCCATGAGGCTGCCACGAGGATTTGAGCGAAAATTCGATGGGATGAAGAGCATCAGGCTATAGTGGGATGCACAGAGGAGGAATAGAAGAGAAAATGTATGAGGGTTGAGAGTGAGAGATTGAGGGGCGATAACTGGGTGTGTGGGGGGTATAGGGAGAAGGAATAGGCCAGAGATGTTGAAGAGAGGTTGAAAAGAGAGAGATCTGTATTCGCGACAGGAGCTCGAACACTCAATAGTGTGCTTTGGAAAAATTTCGTGACAGAAATACGAAGGCGGCGCGGCGCGTTGGTGCACAATTTACGTTATTAAATCGGCAACACGCGAGAGAATTCGCTCTCTGTAAAGCCAACCCCACTCGCGCGCTGCTCCACATCTATGCCAACGCGACGAGTGTCGCCTATTCAATACGATTTTACGTTAAAGCCTGCTAGAGAGTATATATAAATATACTCTCCTTTTTTTTTCTCTCCACCTAAACAGAGCCTATCCACCTATTGATGGCGATCTTCTGTATGGGTAACGACGTTTCCGAGTAAAATACACATGCCAACAGCCTCAATGCGTTTACTCTATTTTTCGAGCGGTCCCTTCAATGCGAGATTTTACCTGAACGAGTTTTCCCCCTGCCCGGGCAAATGGCGCAGAAAAAAAGGTGGACGGACGATCCCATAACGCGGAACTTGAAAATTCGTGCCATTTGCGATTAGAAACATATTTTTCGACTCCCGAAAAGGCATGAAAGTGTAAACACCGACCATTTTGTTATCCGAGAACTGATTAATCTTGTCCGCGGAGTCGAACGCGTGACCGGAGATGATTATAAGAGTCCGTCGCGGCAAAACAGGTCACGCGGCAGTACAATCGACCGCGTGTTGGAGCGAATTCGAAGATTGCTCACACACACACACACGCTTATGGAAGTCTGGACATAGCTGTGAGCGACGTATTTGCCAATGAGGAGCAATGGATGGGCGCAAAGGAAAAAAAGTCGGTCAAACGTGGAACTGCACGTAAAATACGAAATGGTTTCTACTCAAACGTTCGAGAAATGAAATGCGGCGAGTCTATAAGTCTCTGTTTTTCTCTGTCTGTGTGTGTTTCCTGTTTCATCCGTTTGGACGATGTGTGTGTCTTGACGGATGCGGAGACGAAGAGAAGAGTGAGAAAAAGACACGTAACGAGCGTAAAGCCGTAAATATGCACTGACGGAACGGTCAACCGGCCATTTTTACTCCCCAGGATACAAAACAACTACCCCGAGGAAACGTGCACGCGAATTTGGAACCAACGAGGCTCAAACTAACATTTTTACTGAGTACAGACCTCAGAGCATGCAAATTTATATTTTCAACACTGCTGGAGATAAATACTTTTTAAGCAACAATAAAAACCTGTGTCCGTGCCATAAAACCTTAAGCCGATGATAAAGAATCCTGGGACAAAAGTGTGTTTGCTTTTTGTCCTTGGGCATAAAAGAACGGACTAAATTCCTGGAAACATTACGAGGATCCATCAGTTTTTGATTAATTGATTAAAAATTCATTGCTCCGCGATTTTAAAGCGGTCGCTGATTTTTAAATCACCGCTTCGGCTGGGGTTCGGATTGGGTTTGTCAAATTCATTATGCAGTATTGAAAAATTCATGTTGCGAACTATATCGAGATTTGTAACTAAAAATTTGAATAACTTCATTTCTTAATGGACAATTTTGATGATTGAAAAATTATTCCATTCTTAAGGAAGGAGCTTGCCCTTAATCCCTTTGAATTGCGTACATTTTCGTCCATCCGTCTGATTCAATTACCGGGTCTCATTTGACATGCATTGCGGTGAAATATTTTAATTCATTAACCTCAAAGTTATGATTGGACATTATTGGGGAATATTATGAATCATTATGTTAATAATGTGGGTGAATAATTGAATTATCGGGACTGTATTGCATTGATTAATTAAAGTGGCGAAACATTTTTTTTTTGAGATTCTTTCCTACGGCATGAACGATCTCCAAATATTTCTTTCTGTGCCATTCAAAGATTCTGCTCTCAGAAGTTATTCTCGCTATCGACGGCGATACGTCATGAATCGAATTGAAAAAAGCATACGATGAGGGGCACGGAATTGAAATCAGAGTCACGATTCGCTCTGTAGGCAGAAATATATCACCTCCGATCTTGCTTGCGTGTGAAGCAACCAAATCCGAAAGAGAAATATATACAGATGTGTGGCTATAAATCAATCGGAGCTGACTGACCATCATAAAACGTATACGATTATTTCTGACTTCAATGTCATCTTCGTATTGTAGAAGTTTCAAATCCCTGGCAGGCGTAATTTTTCACTGAAACGTTCGTAATTGTATCCTCTATTTTGCATTGAAATAATACTAAAAAAATAAAATGAAAATTAATTCTTCATTGATCAATATAATTTAACTTCTTTATGGATGAATGAATAAATGAATAAATAATTTTATTCATAAATAAAAATATTCAGTTTTTTTATTTTTATTTTTATTATTTTTACTCTTTATTAATTTTATTTTCATTGATGAAAATATTTATCATTTTTATTAATGAATCCGGACCGTGTTACCGAAGGGTGGGTCAGAATTATCTTGTTTCTGCCATCCCAAAAATAGCTGAACCCTTTCTGGGGATACACAGGGTTCAAATCTCATTTTCTTGGACTAGGATGATCGTTTTTCTTCAACTCAGCAATAAGCTATGTCAATCCATATTATGGAGTCGTTATTGGCGCGATGAAATCTGACTTTACAGCCCGTTGAAGAAAACGCCTGAGAAACGTTGCCGTATATGGGTGCAACTTGGAGATACAGGGTGATCCAAAATAATCGGCAGAAAGCGAGAGATGGATATTCTCGAAAGAAACAATTGTGTGTTTTTTTTTTTTTTTTTTTTTTTTTTTAAATAAAAATAAAGGAGAAAAATTTCGAAAAAATGCTGAATTCTTTGGATGCAAAGTCCCTCAATAATTTCGATCGGTGATGAAAATACAAAACGTTATGAAACGACTTGTATGCGAGAACGAATATAACGCAGGAATGCGATTTCATGAATACTCTCGGCTTTTTCATCTCGAGATTCCGAATCGTTTTCCAATAGCGCGGTGTGCCGATTTTACATTCCCTGTCGAGTATTTTATTCGGAATATAACTGGATATAATCGTCGCCCTGACACGATCGCAAGCGGTAAATAAAAATGGAAGCCTCCATAGAGCGATGCATAAGCGAGTAGAAGAAAGAATAAGAGAAGCCCCGGAAAAATCTCACGAGGAGTTTCTGATTCAGAATAAATAAAAATTGATTAAAAAAAAAATTATAACTGCGAGCCGCCATTAGGCTGATTGCAAAATAATAATTCCAACATTTCTACAAAGAATTCGACGATTTCTGGAAAGAAAAGATTCGCTCGATTATTTTTACGAAAAATTCACGAAAATTGTCAACCATTTCCAGAGTTTTCGAACGAATTTTTTTATTTTTATTCGTTCCTCGCTGTAAATATTGTATTCTGCAGATTGAATATTTCATTCGAAATAATCTACGACCCGTGTGTAGAAAAAATACATTTTTATGGAGGGAATTTTTCGTTTTTTTTTTTGCTCGCGAAACGAATTTTTTTTTTCAACAGATTGAGAAATTGAGACAGATGTATAACGCGTGTTGTAAAAAAGATAATGGACCAGGATGTAGCTCTATTGCACAAATGAATGCGCGTTCACATATTGTCCAGCGATGCGGAAAATTAAGAGATTGGCTTCGCAGCTTTAGCCCGCTCGCTCCAATCGCGAGAATGAATTAAATATATTTTCGCTCTCTCTCCCTCTCGTTCTCGCTGCTCCGATCAGGATGAACTGCGCGTGCAGTCCATCTCTATGTATATACTCATATATATATATCGAGAGAACGCAGAGGTGCAAGTCGTAGAGTCAAGTCTCGAGACTCTTCGGAATTCAATTATCTTACTGTTCGTCCAGGACCAAATTAAATACTCAATCTCGTCGTCTCTTTGCTGTGGAGCTCTCGAGTCTGTAATTCACCTATATGATGGACGGTTTACGCGTATGAATCGCCGTGTATGTATAAATAACAATTAACAGGGAGTTGTTGTTTTTTCTTGATTTTCTTTCGAAATTCTGAATAAACAAAAAAATACATAAAAATGTACGCGGGACAGAGTTAATCCGGCTATGGCATCGAAGGATTAAACATTGCCATAATGGAGCGCATGTCCACGCGGCTTAGGGAACCCGGAATGAAACAAAGATTTTTCTTTATAAATTGACAAAATTTGACACGATTTTTAATTGAAAAAGCAAACAAGGAATCGAGCGTAACGGGCGTCGACATAACAGCAGGATGAAGCGTATATGGCTCGTGTTTGGAGAAGCAAAAGGGCGTACTTTATAGAGGAACACGAGCATCACGTTTCTATCGCTATCCCCCCACGATAGTCGCTCGTTGATGGTACCCCGCGCCCGATTTTGCTTTACGTGCGTGCAATTTTTGTGCTTTCGTCCTCTCTCCCTGATCGCCCAGCTCTCGATAAAACGACAACGTCATGCTCACGCCTACACATTCACACACGAGGGCACACATACTCGAGAACGAAAAGCGGTGTACCGCACACAGCACCCTCGCATTACCATCTCGATCGAAGAGAAACAGAAACGCATAGGGCATTCTATACGGAATCGATGAGCCATCAAAGTCTCGTAAGTATTTCTTTTTTTTTTCGCGCTTTTTCGAAAATTGTCGCGGAGAATTCGATTTTTCCAGATTTAAATAGATTTCTTTTTGACGTATACGAATTCGTGCCGTTCCATCAATTAAATCAATTAATCAGTAATGAATACAACGAACTAATTGAATAATTAAATGCACAATAAAATTTTTCATTCTCCATAAACTCGAAATATTTACCCACCATAAGTTCGTCCTCGTGCTCAAAAAATAATGCCTCGGGAAGGATCCACAAGATGAATAGAGGATTACAAATATTTTTCAACTTTTCGCATGATTTTTAGCGAAAATTTCTAAGAAAATCATACATTTTTTCTCATTTTTTTTTTTTAACTTTTTCGCGTTATGCAGAGAAGCTTTCGAAACATGGAAAAATTGGAAGATGGAGAATTTGTGAATAAAGAGTTGCCCATAGAGATAAATATATGGAGAAAAGCCGCATCTGATTCCCAGCGGCTTTCTGTGTTTTCGTTTGCCTAGCCCGTCCAACCCTCCGGCAGAACATACGCATCGTTGTAATGAAAGCTCAAAGAATGTTCGACGTACATATAGCAGCAGGGAATTTGGCGTTTCGTGTGTGCTCCGACCACCTTTTTTTCTCTCGTTTTCTCCTTCTGTTGTGGGCACTGCGCTCATCCCTGCGAGGCGAACATTTCGATGCGTGTACTGATTTTTTCCACCGACTGACTTTCAGCTTCGACAAATACCTCGAATTTACAGTTCTCAGCTTTTTTTTTTATATTATACGGCCGCTAATTCCAAAGTCGAAAAATGTGAAATACGTTTCTAGAAGTCTTAAATCTTGTACGAGGTCACGAACGACCTTAAAATATTTTAATCGTGTTGCAAAGTTGATGCGAGCCCCGAACCACGACGTGACGGATTCATTTGAATTTTTCAACGACCGTGTCCAACGGAACTAACGATTCAAACTGAAACTCGAATTAAAGAAAAAATAAAAAAAAAAAAGAGCAGAGCGACTATTCGACATGGCTGGAAAATAGCATCGAGCTCAATTCATCGATAGCGAATGTTTAGTGGAAACGAGCTCAACGTGTGTGCGGAGAATTGTTCGACGGAAATAGTCAAGTGCTGGGATCTATGTTCGCATTCGATAGTGATTTACACGAGAATCAAGAGCTTTTCTCTGCTTAATAGCTCTACGCGAGCGGTAATCCACCAACGATCGATAATTCCACACAAAATCCTTCCTGTGGCTTATTCGACAATGTATAGTCTGACGCATAAAGGAACGAAATAATAGATCATTTATTCGTCTCGTTCGAGATTCATTACATACCGCCATTTACTATTCTCTTCCTAACTTTATTATTATCGCTAAAATATATTCAGAAAAAAATCATTTTTCACGTTTTTCGTCTCGGCGTTATAACCATCGATGAGTTAAGGGGGTTGGGCTACACACGACACATGATAAGAATTAAATAATATTTCGTGATAATATTCTTTAGCATCAAATCATAGTTGTCGAATCATTCGAGGTTACAATATGCAAAAGATATACCTGTATATATGTGAATCCCATGCTTATGCACGTGAATTTAGTGTTTAATTAGTGGAAAACTACGTAGACGAAAAATCTTAAGAAATTTGCACATTTATTTTAATACTAAAGAGTATGCTCACCAAATTCCATCAAATTCTAATTATTTCGAGTTCTCCTATGCTGAAAACATGAAAACGTTGTTGTGAGTAGCCACCTTCCTCGAGGAAGCTGGCTACACACGATAATATGATAAGAACTTGATTTAATTATTTTTTAAATTTATTTTTTTAGCCATTTTTTAATAATAATTTAATAATTAAATTGAAATTGAAATTGAATTGAATTAAATTTAAGACTAAAGAGTATGCTCACCAAATTTGATAAAATTCTAATAATTTCGAGTGTTCCTAAGATTTTAACATTGCAACATCATTGTGTGTAGCTGCCCGCCTCATTTAATAATTCGCATTGTGTCAATACTAAATTGAGATTAAAAATATATGAAATGCCCCGAAACTGTTTTATTCATCGCAAATTTCGTTACAAACATGTATTTAGTTTTTTTCGTTGTTTCTGAAAGGTAACAAAGTTCAGTGGATATAAAATATGGTGTTTTAGAGCGACTATTATATGTCTGAGGAATAAAAAAAATGTTCTGTCCTGGCCGTAATATTCAAACTCTACAACGTCGAGGCTAACATGAATTTACGTTATATCCTTCTCTCACGAGCTCTCGTTAACCGTCTGGTCGAGGTTTCCTGGCCCCACCCGTCAAACGAAAAAAACTTTTCCGAGTAGGTGAGCACCCGACGCTTTCTGCACGCTCTACACAATCTCTTTTGGTCTCGCTCTATCTTTCGAGCGGGCCGGCATAGCTGGTTGAAAAAGTTGCAAGTGCGCCGCACAGTTAATATACAGTATAGATGAGAGAGCGTGGCGAAGGGTTTTTTTCCGTTCGAAAATTTTTAATCACGGACACTTTAGAATATCTACTGCGCCAGTGGAAAGCGTGTATGGTTGAGCTGCGACGGGAAAAGGGATTAAAAATGAAAGGGGAGAAACGTTGAGAAGAAATTTTTTCTCAACTAAATATCGTTCTCCGCTAATAATCTTAATTATTATTTTTTTGCCACAATTAAAGTATCTCATTTTGTTTTAAACGGCGGCCGAGAGTTAATTCAATTTTTAAATGTTCCGAGTGTAATGGAATATGGAAAGCGGATATCGCGATATTCATCTGCTTTGCTTTCGGTGGAGATTATGAGCTCGAGGTAGAAATTGTTGGAATAATTCAACAGGCAAATTCTTCCCAACCGTCCACCGTGTATTTCTCGTTTTTTTTTTCTTTCACGCACGATAAAATTATTTGTATATATATATGTGTGCGAATATGATGAAGCACTATGGCTTACATGGCTGCAGTGCATCGTAAAAGACCTCGGTACATGCTCGCGTCGTATCTCCATGACGAATGACTTGTAATCCTTCCGCGTACTATAAATCGAACCAACCAATTATTCTTCGCACTGAGTTACGGAGCGTTCAATGGCTCCAAACTAGGATAAGCTTGTGACATATTAAGGGATCAAGGCTGGCAGTCGTCGAGCCTCCAGATTGCTCACGACGTTATAGAAAAAATAAGGTTCTACTGTCTTTGGAAAAATTTCCCTCAACTTGGGGGGTAACATTACAAAAAATAATTGGAATGAAAATTATTCAATAGTTTAATTAATCATTTGGTTATTTATTTATAACCAAATAATTTCGCTATTTATTAATATAACTGAATCAATAATTTGGTTATTTTAACAATTCGTTTTGGTTAAATAAATAATAAATAAATATTTTAACCGTTTATTTTGTTCATTGAATCACCGAATTAATAATTGAGTCACGTAACCAAAGTTGGTGGAAAAAAATAGTAAAAATAAAAAAGTAATGAAATCATTCAATTCATTATTTATTAATAATCAAATTAATTTGGTTATTTATTAATTAAATTAAATTTATTTGGGTGTTTTTATATTTTATTTATTACACTCATTTTATAATTTTTTTCCTATATTATTTGATTGATTTTAAATAGACATAAAAAATAATGAAAAAATCAAATAGCCAAATGAATAATTTGGTTATTTTTGAATATTGAGTCACGTCAAAAAATTCATCACGAATTTCTGGTTTCAATTGATCGTCACGCCGTTTTGTTTCCGCCGACTTTATATTCTCTCGGTTGCCGAACGCCATAGCAGCCTGTTCATCCACTCATTCGTCTCAACAACTATGAAGTT
The DNA here is from genome assembly GCA_030522525.1 of Campopleginae sp. 14b. NCBI lineage: Eukaryota > Metazoa > Arthropoda > Insecta > Hymenoptera > Ichneumonidae > Campopleginae sp. 14b. The sequence goes on from JAPYYS010001289.1 coordinate 16,866, forward strand.
TCGTAAGCGGATACAAAAGTACAAGATAGATGAGCAACGGAGCTGGCCGAGCGGATGTTGTCGAGGATTAGTCAGATCTTGTGAAAGGCTACCGCCTCCGTACAACCCTTCGCCGTCCCTGCAAAGTCATCCGTGAAGAGGCAGCCAGGATATCCGCGTGTATTCGAGTCCGTTTCCCTCCAACTACGCCTTGCACAGGTCGATGGGCTTTTCTCTCTTCCCCTATTCATTCTGAAGGTTTGTTAAACAATGCAAAATGGAATCGGCCATGTGATGTGGCCATTGAGACACATCTTTTCAATATTCAGTGAATCATTCTATTTTTATATTATTTCATTGATTTTAATTAAATACAAAATAATGAAAGAATAAAATATAAGCAAACAAAAATTATTTTTTCACGTGTATCGTCTTGGCGTTATAGCCATCGCGTAGTCAATTAATCATTAACTACGTTAATGAATTAACGTAGTCAATAATTTTTCATTTTATTTATTTTATTTATTTTATTTATTTTATTTATTTTATTTATTTTATTCATTTTATTCATTTTATTCATTTTATTCATTTTAATTTGATTTATTTTATTTATTATAAGCAAACTTTTAGTCTTTTCTTCGGATTTCCATCGATCCATATGTTTGTGATTGTGGATCATGGGGTCTGCGCTCGGAAAGCAGGAAGGCCATTTCCTTATAGAACTTGCGAAGTTGAATCTATCGATTCAAAGGGAAGCGCCAGGAGCATAACAAAATTTATAGACTTGGGAGGACGAAGGTGTGAGAACAAACTTATCCGTCGAGCTGTAGTAGCTGACAAAGTGGTGTGAACTGAAATATTTCGCGAGTTAAATGTCCGCAGTTACGCCTTTTTATCAGTCGGTGTGTATACAGAGAGGACGATGTGTGGATGGAAAAATGGGGATAACCCAGGAGCTCCCTGGCTAGCTCGAGGGTCAATGCGCTTTCCAACTGTTATAGGTACGCGCACCGAGATTTCGCCATCACACCGAGAACGAGACACACGTTCTTTTTCCTTAATTCACGGATCGTGTGTGCACAATGGAAATATCTTTCGTTCGAATTTCCTTAATATATCATGAAGATTAAATCCGGACTAACATCGTTATCCCCTTTTGCTATACTGGCGCCCTAAACTTTTCACAATTTTATCAAGAATCTCGTTTTACACCCTCCGATTTATTTCTGCACTCGCAAAACGAGATTCGGACTTTGTAATCGAATCATTTATGACGCGGTTTTTTGTTTACTTCAATGGTCAATCGTCGGCAGACATTCCGAAAAAATCCGTTTGAAAATTTCCATCCGAGATATACGGAACGTCCATCAACCCCCACCCCATTAATATTAAAATTCTACAAGGTTTAATCCTTGAACGGAGAATTAATTTTTTTAACCTATTCTGCTAACCAGCGGAAACAAATGGCCCGAATTTTGAAAAATTCATTTCTCCGGTCAGATTCAACGAAAAAAGTTCAACTTGCGGTCATTCTTTTCGTTTTTTTATGCAGAACCACATGACCCTAGGCGAATTTCGCTTAAAGTCAAAAAATTGGTCAAAAACGCAGTAAAAGTGCAAAAAACCGGAAAACGGAGGGAGAAAAGAGTTTCTGGCTCCGTTTTACCGTTCTAGGCTTCAAATTATAATTAATCTTATAAAATTGATTCAATCATCCAGCTCTTAAGCTTTTCGATCGAAAAACATGAGATTTCGTTTTATTTGCGGAATTTTCGTCTCTCGAAAATAGCATCGTTCGTGTGATATGTCAATGTCATTGAAACGCCAGATAGTCATGCCCTCGAGGATTTTTGGGACATCGAGTGACTTTGAAATTGACACTAACGAGTGGAGAGACTTGAAGGTAATGCTTCGTCGTTGTTGGGTCAAAATTTTCGAGGGATCGAATACGAAGGCCCTGGAAAAAGGTCCTTTAAAAATATCAGTCAGGCGCCGTTCTATCACATTCTTTATGATATTCCATCTCACCGAGTATTCGAATTTCCTCGACGCAGGCCGAGGTGACGCTCATGAGATTACAAATTACGAAACTGACAAGCTAGAACGGTTTGTTTTCGGCTCTACCTGTGAGAACTGTGACTTACCATCGTTTTACGTTGACGCTCGATCCTCGGGGCTTTCCCGACTCGCTGTCTGCGAGTCTACCTCAGAATTTAGTAATTAATAATCACGTCCTATATATATATTTTTTTTTAACAGACACGACTCCACGAAATTTTTTAAAAAAATTTGTTTTTTTTACTTTATTTCGACTTTTGAGTTTTTTTTTTTGCATTTTCATGTGGCAGTTCGAAACTGAAACTAGCAAGTTGGTTGGTGCACCAACCTCTCTCGTTATACCCGTAGTGCTTCCGAGCGAGTGTAGCTAATCCCGAGATTATATGAATCTTAGGAAAGATATGATAATCCCGTGTCACGTCGTCTCAACCGCGCGCGCGGTTACTCGAAATATACGAAACTTCGTACCGAAGCGTCAGTTCCTTGGATGGCTTTTGATTTCATTAAATAATAACCAGGAAACGTACAGTCTCGTGTAACATCAAAAACCACCAGACATTCATATTAAGCCAAGGTTTAATGACCTTTTTTGTGCAATTCAAGCTCACGGGCTATAACTAAAGAGAATATTTGTCGCGGAGATACTTTTAGCTCTCTGTAATTAATAATGCAAGTTTCACAATCGAAAATAACCCCAAATTTTCTTTCATTCGTTCTGACGTCGAGTGTGTAATGAAAGTTCATTTTTTTTCGGCTCAGTATGGAAAAAAAAAGAATAATGAGCAGTCACGAATTTTTTGGAATTCAATTCCTTCCGAAAATGATGAAATATTTAAAATTAAATTAATTTATCAGAAGATTATAAAAGTTTATGGATTCGGTGAAAAATCTGTGAACACAGACTCGCTCGTAATTTGATCTTCCAGCCCCTTCATTGTTTACCTCGGCCTGAAGATAATTCAACAAATCTCGGAAGAAACAAAAGAGCATTTTTTCCTCGAAGAGAGAGAGAGAGAGAGGAGCACTTTTGTGCATGCAAAGAGCGCTCGTTCATTTGGGAAGCGAAAATTTCGTAAAAGTCGTATTATTTATTTGATTTTTTATGAGAAACTCTTCGTAGCTGACACACGAGAATCCGGTCGAGTTATTTCTGCAACGTTAGGCATTGCTTTCCCTGCAATGAGTATACGTATATTACATATTCCCGTACCTACATAATACTAAACGGATATGGAGGTTAAAGCTTTTGTATTAAGCACAACCGAAGCGTTTTCACGTGCAAACTCACCAGAGCTTTTGTATAATAATAAGTAGTACGCAAAAATGAGAATAAAAGAAAAAATAAAAGAGACGAAATGAAAAAAAAAAAAAAAAAAAAAAAAAAAAAAAAAAAAGTTATAAAAAAGAAAAAAACCGTTATAAAAAAAGAGTTTTACCTTTGGGGGAAATAAAAACGTTAAATTGTGGTTTTCGGGGGCTCTCTGGGGGCGTTTCGTTGAAGGTGCAAATGAAGCTTTTGCTCGTGAAATTTGACCCCGATGCGATTTCACATAAAACCGAGAATTATCAGAATAGCAAGGCATACCGAGCATGGGAGAAGAGCGATATGGATGAAGAAAAAAACAAAATAAAAAACACAGGCAAATACGAATGGAACGAAATCTTGACGAAAAATAGCGAATCCTGGAAAATGTTGCATTTTCATTCAAATTCCTAATCGCTCGTGAGTCCAAATTGTTACCCAGACCTTTGTCATTGTTAATCGTTGCAGAAATAATGAAAAAAAAAAAAAAAACTACAAATTAAATTATCTGATTAAATTCTAAAGGTCATAAAATTCAAACCGTTCGACCGATATTCCCCAAATTCAATACCAACCTTCCTATTAAGATACTCTATTTATGAGAAAGAAATGAGCAATAAATCCGAAAATTTGCGGAAATTAGAGCGTCGACACCCTTTTTTTGAAAATTTCGAAATTCTGTACAGTTTGCATTTTTGTAGCAATTCCAACAAAATTCTCAAAGAATGAAGAGCTTGTATGGATTAATATCTGTGCAAAACAGGAACCCTGTAGCTCAAACCGTTCGCGAGTTAGCAACGTTTAAATCTTATAGTGCCACGACATGCACACATACACACACACACACACACAGATCCGGACATTTTTTTTATATATGATTTTTCGATGATTTGGAGCATTTTGAATACATCGACATCGAAATCTGGAAAAAAAAATTCACAATTCATAGTTTCTCCTATGAGGAAAGAAAAAGACAAGAAACGAAATAAATTTTCGTCTTTACGACTGAGGGACTATTCTTCCGTTTTGACGGGCGCGAAATAAGTCTGACAAGGCGTTCGTGTGAGGCTGCTTTAAAATTCCATGGGTGGCACGGTCGTGTATATAAATTTGTTGGAGGTACGATTCCATTTTTTCTACTCGTTTTTCGTAGTTTCTCACGAGGCGAAAGAGGTACGTAAAATAAAAGGGTAAAAAACATAGAAAGACGAAAAAAAACAACAACGAAAGTCTGGATGCGGCGCGATGTGTAGCTGATTCTCGTCGACGAGACGAAAAACTGAGGGTTTTGTATTCCCCCTGGTGCGAGAAGAGGATCGTCGAAAAAACGTGACATTTTTCCGACCGGGAATGACGTACCGATATAAAAGTTGAAAATGGCTGTATTATGCCGCAGTCGTTTGGTGTCTCGAGACGAGAAAAAAAACATTTATATATATGTCTCTGTATGTAAAAAAAATATAATAGCATATCTGTTCGAAATTGCCAGCAGGTAATGCGAACCTTCGCGCAGAATCTTTTTCTCCCATTCTTTATAAAAACATCTGGCCGAGCAGGTTTGAAAATGAGGAAAATAAATTGATGCTCGGATCTGCAGGGAAGGGTCGAGAAATTTTGAGCCTAAAAAATACAATTTGCTGAAAAATTTGTGCAGATAATAAACTTTATAGTACGACGAAGATTTTTTCTGCAAAACGAAATGCATCGAGGCCTCCGGAGAAGGTTTTTAGAGACTCTAACGAAGCTTTAATGAAAAAAGGTTTCGATTTATCAAGAGGATCTGAAAAATGAAAAAGCAACCTGCAAATTTCTAATTACGACTCCCTTTTTTACGCCATTCGTGTGAGCGTATAATCCTCTGGAAAGATCATACATTCATGTCGCACACGTTTACGATACAGTGCATAGGATTTTAACGTCTTTTGGCGCGTTCCAACTGAGAGATTTAATACGAAAACCGAGTGAAACAAAGTATCATGGAGTGGCTCTACCCCTTAATACGTCGTAAACGGGTTAATTGTTCTCGAAGCACGAGCTTCTGTACAGAGCAGAGAAATCACAGGCATGTTTTTGCGACGTCAAGGCTGTTCGTTAAATTCTCTTATATATTACGATGCGCGTCCGTCCGAACACTCGCCGTACACATTTCGTCCACACTCCAAATGTTACTTTTTATTATCGTCCTGCCAACTTTTCATCCCAACTTGCAAATGACTTTTCACCCCAGAGCACGAATACGATTAATTGATTTAATTTTATCGTTTTTTTTCTTCATATTTTTGCTTCCTCATAGAGGAAGCTCCGTGACGGTGAAGTTTTTTTTTTCGAATTTCAATGTCAATGTGATTCACTAGAAAACTACAAATTGTACAGCATTTTGAAAATTCCAAAAAAAAACTCGTCGACGCTCTAATTTCCGCAGATTTGCAGATTTATTTCTAATTTTTTTCTATCAATCGTGTATCATAATAAAAAGGTTGGTATTGAATTTGGGGAATATCGATCGAACGGTGTAAATTAAATGATCTCTCGAATTTTCCGAATATCTGAGATTTTTGAAAAATTGTCCAACCACGCATCAATTTCTACAAATTTTGTAAAATATTGTGTAGAAGTTTGTACTTTCCTCTTTACTTTTCCGAAAAGTTATCACACCTTTTTTTTGACGATCTTCTCTGCCTTTTGTAGAGAAAAACACTTTTATCTACGTGTCGAACTTTATGAGCTTGAATGAAAGATTGAATTAGGATTAAACTCATTCCAAGTCAGCTCCGTGCTGCTGGATGGCGCAAGCTTACTGCGTAAATTATTTGTTGTGCGTATATTATGCAGAGGCACAGCATAATAACCTTCTGAGTGCATAGAGACTCCCAGTAAAGTTGCGAGAATACACGAATAAAACTAGGAAATAATTAGTGCCCTAGTGCCTTAATATTTCGAGTAATTAAAAATGAAAATGTGCATTTGGGATTCGGTGGAAATGTTGAAGAAAAAAGAAGCATCCCTTTATAGACGCTGCCAAGTAAATTTGACCGACATTCATGAGGTTTTCGTGTTCGTAAGAGAGTTTGAAAAATCGTTGAGCAAATAATGATTTTTCTTTTAGCCTTGGCAGAGCGAGGCAGCTATGGCATGGACCAGGGGATGAGTGCTGGACACGTAAAGTCATCAAGCAGCCTTGGCTACGACTATATAAACTGGAGGTTGAAAAAGTTGAGTAGAAAGTCTGGAGAGCATGAGTATGCTTTGTGCACAGCAATTTATGAACAATAATTACGCTGTTCACTTAATAGCATATCATTTGGAGAGTTGCGACGATACATCAACGTCGATTTTATCGCAGCTCGGCTTGAAAAATGGAAGGGGAACATGAGGCAAAGCCGAGGATCACGTGTGTGGCGCAAAGAAATCGATAGCGATACTTAAGGAATGGTATAAGTTGAGCTTGTGCAAGATATTTCTGGTGTTAGCCCCTTGAATGTGGGCGCAGAGTTTCATTCCAATCCAAAAATATGTCGCCCTCGTTTCTTCTGTATAATTTTTTCATCGATTTAAAAATGGATCCCCCGCGGATCGCCAACAAGATAATCGTTTTTTAACGAAATGCAACTCGGTGCATTTTCGCTGCACTCTCGCAACGACTTCGTTCCCGTTTCCAGCGAATATTGAAAATTAACCGGAAAAAATACTTTTTTGTCTCATTTGAGGGAGACATAAGTATTTTTTTCCATTAACGAACCGAGCCCGACGGTTTTTAAGGCAGCTCGACCCTCAAACCCTCGCAATTCACCAGATTTCCCATACAGCATCATAAACACAACTGTTACACATTCTCCAATCCAAATTTGTACGAATATCTATACCCAGAGGGCCTTGAGCGATAAAACACCTATCAATACGGATACGTATATCTGCACGTACATAAATTTAAATGAATGTATAAATACGTGACGTACCGGATATACCTTCGGTATGGATGGAACAAGAACAGTGTAGCCGTCTGGAACACACGTGCTGGCCGTTGGATCGTTGCAACATGAAACATGACGCACGTCAGCATGTCAGCCTCTTTCGCCATCCGATGATAAAACATTCAGAGTCGGAGCCATAATCGCTACCCCAGCAAATTAATTAACCGTGTGCGGAAGTTTCAACCTTCCGGGCTTTGGTCGCTGCGGCCAACTGCCGGTCAGCTGAAGAAAATACGCGGCTTCGAGGGAACAAATAATCACGATCAATCGATCCTGGTGCTGATTTCTGAATGAAAAAAATAAAAAATGACTAAAATATAAAAAAAAATATATTAAAAAATTATTGAAAACATTAAATCAAAAAATGAAAATAAAGAATTATTAAAAATAATGAATAAAAAAGGATAGAAATGGAAAATTTATGAAAAGTAAAAAAGTCATTAAGAATAATGATTTAGAAAAATAAAAATGAAAAATTGATCAAATATAAATTTTTTATTAAGAACAATGAATGAAAAAATAAAAATAGATTTTCCGGTGCTTTCTTTTTTCTCGCTTCACGTTCTCTCTTCCTTAGCCTTTGTACATTGATAACGAGGACGACACACACTCCCACATCGAGTTACATATCTAATTTCATAGCCGTAGTACCCCCGCAATCCGGCCTAACTAACCTTAACTTGATTTGTCGAGGAAATGGGTCATATTGGTAAATCCAAGTTACTTAGTCGTCTCTTCTTGCAGGACGACACCCACAGTCGCGATCACTGACTAGAGGAGCCTTTCTTGCGGTGTGCCACCACCAAGTTCGAGTGTTTGGTCGGGGAGACGCGTTTTAGAATGAGTTGGAGACAGTCAGCGAGAGAAAGAGAGAGGGAGAGAGAGAGAGAGAATCGAGGGGAGAGAAAGCGCGAGGCCAGAATAAGTGAAGATCCAGGCACCGTTCCTCAAGCTTGTGGATTCTGTGTAGCGCATGGCGTTGCACTTCAATTAGATGTTTCTGTGATACGACTTCGTCAGGGAGGCTATCGTTGTAGGAATTTTAATGAGAGAATCTTCCACCATTCTCTATTCCACCTTTTCGCCCTACGACGAATGAATACCGCGTTGAATTTACACATGAATCCCGAAGCTTGCGACGTTCAGATCCAACGGAAAATGTTTTTCCCACTAATTATTTATTGATTTTTGCAATTTATGACCATTTTTTGTGTCCACCATTCTCCGCTCCACTTTTCCGCCCTGTATAGAGCAAATGAATGTTACATCGAATACCTGAATCTGTAGTTTGCAACCTTGAGATCCAACAAAAAATGTTTTTTCCATTAATTATTTTTATTGATTTTTGGAAATTATGGCCATTTTGTGTGTCCACCACTCTCTGCTTCACCTTTTCGCCCTCCGACAAATGAGTAGCGCGTTGAATTTACACATGATTCTGAAGCCGGCTACGTTGAGACCCAACGAAAAATCTTTTTTTCCATAAATCATTTATTGGCTTTTGGAAATTATGCCAATTTTGTTTGGCTATTGAGTTTTTAGGTCACAAGAGACGATCGTTTTATTGTCCACACTAAATATTGCAAAATAATCACGAGCTTTGCTCACGAAAAAAAAAAAACAACAACAACAACAAAATTTCGTTGCATTCGAACGCTGCAAACTTCAACATAATAATTAACAGCCTGGGTCAATATAATCGTCGAATATCCAGAAAATTTTGCTTACCTCGATATAAAAGATTTCGGTATTTTTTGAATTTTTCTTTTCGAACTCACTGGAAATCTTTTGCGCCGTAGAAATGATTGCAAAACACTCGGAAAATTCTGAGCCCTCAATCATCACCGCCAGTCAGACATTAATTAATAATATCGAAAGCAAAAGTTTCTACCCGAATTTCAATGCTTCCTGATGTTGTGACATCTCGCTCAGCAGATCCATCGATCCATGGGCTTCCTCGCTAAAGAGAGGATACTGTCATTAATGCAAATAACTGAAAAACTTTTTTGAAGTGTGAAAGACAGCAAGCGCAGACGAGACTCGTGGGCTCTGCGGGCGCCGAGATGGCCTGGATTCTGATGTTAAACGTCAATTACGATCAGCGATGGAATCCGAGAAAATCTCACTGCATCATTGTTCACGAATGATGAAAATAAATGGATTCAAAAGGAATGGGAAAGCCCAGGAAAAAAATCGCCAATAAAAATTTAAAAAAGAAAAAAAAAGAAAAACGGACAAATGATTAAAAAATGCGAGGCATCGTTGGATAACTTCTCGTTTTCTGACGGTCCAGGAACTACTCGACCCGTTGCATACGCAATGTGACAGCCCAGGCACCAGCCAACGAGAGATAAAAGTCCTGAAACGTTTTTTTCGAAACTGGACCACAAATAATTGACCTTTGGACTGACAATTTCCAAATCTCATTACTATCGAGCTTATTAACCCCCGGCCAGGTCCAAAAAAGGAGAAACTGTCGTAAGAAATTTCGTATTCTATAGTCCATTGTAGATCGCCGATTTTGCCGGATTTTTAGTTCATCAAGGGAGGCGAATGTTTTATGGATCTTGGGAAATACGAATGTGTGACCCAACGAGGAAAAATCGATATTTGTTTTCCATGAGCCACGGATTGTCGAGAATGGCTGATTATTCGACAGGCCTTAGACTTTTGACTTGGTCATTAATATCGAGTGCAGGAACAAAGTTTCGTAATGTCAGACTCATCATTCAAAACAGGTGGATGTAAAATAGTTAATAATAAAAATAAAGTTTTATTTGGTCGGTGCATGTTGGGCGTTCGAGTGGATTTCATGGACTAACGCCCACATCGTATCAAAGTAGGACGTATAAGTTTTTCAATTTTCACGCTTTTGCTCTCTGGCAAGCCTCTAACGCCCTCCCAGAAAGCACACTCAGCGTTACTATTAAGCCTGGTTATAATGTCCCCTCGCGAACATTCGTGCAATGTGCCATTGCATTATATACCTCTCTTACTCCCTCGAAGCAGGGCTCGTACTAACTCCAGGGCTGGAGAGAACGAGAGAGGGAGTGGGGCAGAGCATCACGATAATCTAAACCACCGAAGGGGATGTGAGTTTGCAGGCTTGAGTACGAAGGTGTGAGTCAGTGAGGAGGAAATGTTGGATGTAGTCTTTGGGTAAGTGTATTCCTTGCACCAGCGAGGAAAGTGAATATGGAGGGAGGAAAAGTCCGGGAACAGTACATTGCACAACCATAATTAGTTTAGTCCGTTAAAGGACTTGGAAGTTAACTTCGACGTGATAAGAAGCTACGAGAGAGAAAGAGAGGGAGAGAGAGGGAGAGGTACGTAAGAGAGTTGGGTCTTGGTTAACTCGCCACGTCATGAACTTATTTTGTATATATTTCGTGCATATATACAAATTCCTACCAGTCCAACTTGTTTCAGTGGAACGAGCTGAATGTGTCATGAACGTCGATGTGTATGAGAATCCTTCGGCATAGCCTAGCGAGGCATTTAAACGTCTTGAGGATCTTTCAAACGACTTGGAAATTAAAATGCTCGAGAATATGATTAACAGCGTTGTTTTTTTTTTCCTACCGGAAGTCCTCGACAGACCGTCAATTATATTTGCCATTAATTTTGAAGAAAAAAAAAAAGATTATTCATCAGTTGTACGTCACGAAATCTTTCCTCCTGTGTTTCCGTTCGTTTTCCCTCTTATCACGTGTTCATGAAGTAACTGTCAATAACAGCCTTAGCAACACAATGAACTATGACCACAACGACCCAACTGCTTGACGACGCGGCTCGAATCCCATTTGTCGATTGATTTTGTACGCTGGCTTGTTCGCTCCTGGTCATGACTCAATTCAGTAATGTTTTCCACTAACCTTTGTACTTGGCCACGAGCTCGGGGCTTATTTCGTCACAAGGACTTTCAGGATCGAGAGCTCGCGTAGTTACTTCTCAATCTGAGAAATCACTATTTTCCTTGGGAGTTGCAAGAGGAAAAAAAAATGTGCTTCGATTTATGATTTTTCGATTATTTTTTATTCTTCCTGCAGCAATCGAGGAAAATGATGTTCGCTGGGATAAGTTTAATACGAGTAGCCGCGTTATTCTTTGGCTCGAATCAGCTCACGTGCGATCGCAAGAAAAATGTCCCCGCGACGTTATGTGTAAGAATTACGATTTCCTTGGGCAGTACTTGGCTGCTCGGACTAGAAGTTTAAAAAGCTTCAAGGAGCTCATGGTGGTCATGGAGACTCAATGAAAAATGGCATCTAATGAAAACTTTTCTACAGCCTCAGCTCTTTCGTTGTTTCTTCGGCTTTCATTTGAGCACGCGGTCGACACCGCCGCCGGAGAATAAACAGACCGGAAGTGTACGATCCTAGTAGGTGAAGATTTTGTGGAAAATTGCTGCTGGACAGACTTTATGTCCGACCACGATCTATACCGCTTTCTTGAGCTTGCTTCGTCGGGAGAAGAACAGACAAAGTCAAGGTAAGAGAAGTCGCTATTTCTGGGCGTCGCTTGCCGAAGCCATTAAGTCAAAGAGACTGGAAAATCTTCTGGAAGATTGGGAGATAACCTTAATCCGGTGTGTGCGAAGAAAAGAAAATAAAAGTGGAAAAGGCACTCGAAAACGAGAAAAGGCTCTGACAATACTTTGGCCCTCAACACGGACACGAAGGACACATGAAAATGTAGGCTCATCGTGTGTTTGTGCTCCGTTTCCGTTTCTCAAAAGTTTTGGAGAAACGTTTGTTATATCCACGCGCGCGGAGAGACAACGGTGTTGTCGTCGTCGCGAAACTCGCTTACCGCAACTTCACTCGTGAATAATTAGAGGAGATGTTACGTCCGCAAAAGGTATATATACCGTTTGGAGAGTCTCTCGTGCTGTCGCTTTTATACCTACAGCCACATCTCCCATGGATCATGATGCCAGAACACGCCTCTCCTGGCAACTCTCCTTAATCCCTTATTCTTGTAATTGCATAATTGTCCAATTGCTCGAGACTCGAGACTCCACTCTTCCAGACTTTTCACTTCTATATACACCCGATCCAATATACATCCAGCCTTTTTAGCACGATCAATAGATGCACCAACCTCTGTAAGAATTCATCCGGCAATATTTTTGAAGCATTGAAAAACTTAATAACCATAAACTGTCAAATAAAAAAAAGAATTGTCATAAAAGAAGGTCGCTACACATGACAATATGATAAGATTTCAATAAAATTTGGTGATAATATTCTTTAGCATCAAATACGATTCTGCCTAGCTGTCGAATCATTTTTGTTTTTACAATATGCTAAAAATTCACCTATATATATCTGAATCCTATGCTTACAAATGTGAACTCTAGTGCTCAATTACTGGAAAACAAAGGAACAAAAAAAAAATTAGTATAATATTTAATACTAAACAGTATGCTCACCAAATTTCATCAAAATTTAATCACATCGAGTTTTCCTATGCTTTTAACATGGCAACATGGTTGTGTGTAGCCACGCTGCTTCCACCCTCTCGTTCTTTACGATCACGGGTGGAAGTCAATTTCCGCGATCGAATCCCATTCGATGCTGAATATTTCATAAAATCACACGTTTTTGTATAATCGCGAACTTTCAATAGAATGATAATTAGTATCGTGATATTATGCACCGCTGTATCGAGTGTCACCGGAAACTATTGAAAATAATGAAGAAATGTGAATTAATAAACTTCGCACCGTCGAGATAATTTTTCTAATTCACAGTGTTATGGATAGTCAGAGTTTGATCGATTTTGTGTAGTCAAATATGATCGGTTTTGCGGATTTGACCTGATTCTCGTTGTGAATTTCCCCATCCATCATACAATTAGAACTTTGATGGTGAGCTAAATGTAGAGAGAAATGATCTGAAATTGTGGTCTTCGCTATCAACAGTGTGGGCTGAAAAAAAATGAATATTTTTGTAAATCGATGAATCGTGACGATTCTCGGGAATTTTGGTTATCAGAATCGAGCCGATCGGAAAAAACTGCAGATAATGGTCGAACTCGTCGAGTGGACGAGGATGAAAAGTCCAGCCACGAGAGCTCGGACGTGGTGGCAAGGGAAAAGTGGTTTAGGAGAAGAGAACGAGGAGTATAAGAAGCGGAATTGGAGGCGAACGCAGACGAGCAACATAGTCGTTGAAGGGAACGAGCACGAGGTCGGTGAAGGACCTGAAGCATTGCTACAACGGTGGCAATGACGTGATGCAGTGATTGTGGATTACCTCTTGTTCTCTTCAACATCCGGACGATGCGAGAGCCGGAGGTTTTTGATTTTCTACGACTGACAGGGACGTCGATTGGGACAATCAGTTTGGTGGATAAACCCAACGAAAGCAGCAGCGAAAGATCGAGCTTGTCTATGATTCCCCACGTTCTTAATCTCCCAAGAAAAAAGAGTTTGAGATACGCCGAAATGCGACGTTTAAACACGACGAGATTAAAACATTGTACAGCCCGGATGAGCTCGGGAGAACAAAAGCATTGCGGTAGATGCGGTTGAGGTGAGATTAACAGTCTCAAGTATTATTAAGCGGCCGCGGAGACAGAGAAAAACTGAAGCTCACTACTCCGAGAGGAATATATACGTCCAAACATCTCCCAAGCAGAAGGGCGTATTTCCTCGAAACTTTTCTCCTCCGTTACATCGTTACGATTCGGTAAATTCTTGCTCCCTCCCAGATTCCTCAACCCACCGGAAAGACAGAATTATACACAAAACGGAAGCGAGATTTAACACCGAATAAGACGATTACCGTCGGGCTTAGCAGCCCCTCGCGTTCCTTTTCTCCCTCTCCCACTCTTATTCCCTTTGCCCCACACTCGAACCTCAACTTCTCCTTCTTTCTTCAACATCTCACCATTTTTCTTTCTCCCTCCGATTCAACCCTTTTCCATCCCACGATCTGCCTATATCGAAATAATTCTGTCATTTTCTCTCTCTCTCGTGGCGCAACTCTCTTACGAGACTTTCGCGCTTCGACTATCTCGTTCTCGCCACTTCCGAACACCGAGGGCGATCCCTGCGCCAAGGCAAACTTTAAGGCGTTACTCACCAACCGTCTGACTTCCGCTCCCGTGGATGCGTGAATCCCTTGAGTTCTCTATGTGTTTTCTTCAAATATATATGTATATACATTATTACCTGAGAACACCAACTCAAATCTCCAGATTACAGCAGGAAGGATCGAGTTTACGGTGTAGTCCTTCTCTATCGATGTAGATATGTGTATATACCCCGGGCTCTGCGCCCAAGACTACGAAGAGATGAAACCCTCTGGTGTTTACATATAAATTCATATAATTCAGGCTCCAGATTTACAGCAGCGACCGAGGATTATGTTCGATGAAGCAGAGCTTAAAACATCGAACCCCCTCAATGGGAAACTTGCCCATTATTCCTAATGTGTTTCCAAAGATTCTGGAAAGCGGCAAATCCGAAAGTTATGAGATTTGCTTTTGAGGATGATCCGGGACGTCCCATTGGACCAAAAAAATGAAGCAGATTTTTTTTTTCTTAACCGATAAGACGAAAGGAAAGAGCGCTGTACTTTGGAGCGCAGAACTTTGTGAGCTGCATGTAGAAAAGCCCCCACGTATAGAGTTTTTATATGTTTTAGTCCGGAGAAGGAAAGACTTAGGAAAAAATTGACTTTGAGGCAAAATTCAGTTCTTACCGCTATTGTACTAAAATAATTCTGAGTAAACGGAAAAGCCCGTTTCATGGTTTTCCCTTCCTTTTATCCGTCTCGTCTTTTCTTGTATTTTTTACAGTGTATTCCTTTCATCATCCTCGACGTTTGTTGAATTCTCCGGCTGTTGAAAGTCTCAAGAATCCCATCTCTGCTTTCTTATTCCTTTCTCAACGCCCACCCTCATTTTATCTCACAGAAAAAGAATTTTTGCCTTCCGTTTAGCAATTCACAATGTCATGTCGAGTCGAGTCACGTTTCAACAGACCTTCTTCTTCTTCTTCTTCTACTTTGGCGTGGCTTCTTCTTGTAAATTCAACGCGTCACCCTACATTTTTTCATTAAAATAGATCGACCACTGCTTAATGAGCAATTAAGAAAATTCGTCCTTTTCAAAGTCCCTGTCATTCAAGAATCCTCCAAGGTCAGAAACAGTCATTTTCAATAATAAATAATAAGTGATATAATTAACAGATTACTGGGGAGAAAAATCTGTCAGTCCAGCAATTTTCGCTCTCCCATAGAGGAAGCTACGTGACGGTGAAATTTTTTTTTTTTCCATGATTTCAATGTCAATGTGCTTAGAATGTCCGAAAACATCGAAAAATCATATCTGGAAAAAACGTCCGGATGTGTGTGTGTCTATGTTATGGCACTGCAAAATTCAAACGTTCGTAACTCGAGAACGGTTAGAGATACATGGCTCCCATTTTGCACAGATGTTAATCCATACAAGCTCTTCATTATCTGAAAATTTTGTTGGGATTGCTAGAAAAATACGAATCATATGGCATTTTGAAATTTTGACAAAAAGGCTATCAGCGCTCTAATTTCCGCAAATTTCTAGATTCAGGGTGAAATAGAAAGGTTGCCGTTGAATTTGGGGAATATCGGTCGAACGGTTTAAGTTTTATGATTTTTCGAATTTTACAAAAATCTGGGATTAAAAAATCGTCGAATATAGTGTATTAGTTTGCACTTCCTCTGTACCTTCTGCTGCTTTTTTCCTTTTCAGCAACGAAAGCCCCAACGATGTCCCATTATTTTCCAATTTAATTTTCTCGAGGATAATAATTTTTGGCTGTGATACAGTGGAGTGTACTCGCAGTATTAAATCTGATATAAATTTAACTCGGACGATACGACGTGATACAGCAATTTTGCGACAAGACCTCTGACGCATTCTCGGCCACGTATTTCTACGGTCACGTAGCCATGAATGATTCAACGGCATATACGAGGCGAGTACAAGAGCAGCGAGAGAGAGAGGGAGAGAGAGAGAGAGAGAGAGAGAGAGCTTGAAATGCAAAGGATTTAACGCCCTATTCCGTATAGCTCGGTGGTCGAGGCAAAACAGAGAAAACCATTAGTGTGTTATAAAGACGAATGAATTTAGCGCGAAAGGACAAAACAAGTATATGCATGAGGTTCCAGCTCGTGTGTATAAATTGCACCGGTATTTCATGCAATAAGGTGATTCGCTCTCATTCACTAGCTCACAAAGCATTCGTTTACTTTTTTAAATCCCTTTATCTCGTCCGCTTCGGCAATTCGTCATTCAGTTATTTCGAAATTATTTTACGTTCCATTTTCCAGGAGTAATCTCTATCATTCCTTGGACAAATAAAAAATCATGCCGAAGACATAAATATTGCAAAAGCTCCACGTATCGCCATAAGGAGTTTGTGCTTTTTCTCTCTGGATTGAGACACAAAGGGATAAACCCTCGGAGTATTTCATGATCGGAGAAAATATAGAAAGAAGGGTGATCCGTCCTCCTCCTCTCCCTCTTTTTCTCCTTTCAACAAGCCGTCGCTTCCGTGCCATCAGTAGTAACTGCCGTCGTGAGGATCGACGAAAGACTGATCGATTTCAGCTCTAACGCCGCGTGCATCCGTGTTCCTTTCTTTTCCGCACATTATAGAGATACCGGTTCGAGGATAAAGGATCCAGGCATATACAACTTTGACCTCTCCTCTCCTCTCTCATATCTTCCTTTCCATATGTACATAAATAGCGTATACATTTAAATATATATATATATACGGTGTCCGTTGCGTCAGTGATATCCTTCTTTATCATTTTTATTGCCAAGTTAGAGGTCGTGAAATGAGGCTCCATTTATCCAGGAGCCAATAAAACACACGCCGTGTGCTTCTTCGGCCTGGTAGCTCTTGCCCAGCTCTCCGCATATATCTATGACAATTTACACATACAAATACAACGTATGTATTTTTTTTTCAACTCCAATACCCAACGTACGAGACACACTTTCGTTACGTTTGTCTCAGCTGTGCATGCTCTATATTTTTTCAAAAATTACGATTTTTACACTCTCTTTGCTCTTTTCCCTTGCCGCACGGCTCCTCCACCGCGTATTATTGCCAATTTGGTTCTTTGCTGAATCCTCGAAATATATACTGTGGCACAGGTGTCTTGGCAAACATTTTTTATCCCACGATTTGTAGGTAATCGCGTGGATTATATTTCATTCAATATTTCCTGACGTTTCTAATGGGGATTTTTTTTTTTTTTACTTACTTGATTGGAATTGGATAGAAAAAGTTGTGAGATTTATGAATCTGGACATTTAAAAAAAAAATTAATCGTTTTCAATGTTTAAACGAAAAAATTGACGATGTCGGTTTTTTTTTTTTTTTTTTTTTTTTTTTTTTTTTTTTGTGGCGACCGAGTCGCAAAATCTCACCTCAAGACCTAAAACAACGCTCCATCTTTCCCCATAGACAGTCAACCTTGCTGCAATGTTTACACAGCCAAAAATTCATCCCCTTGGAACATCCAACATGCTCGTATACACGTTTTGACGCCAACTACGTCTCCACGTCTCACCCATTCGTGTAATATTGAATCAAGGGACTAACAAGACAACCCGCAAGGTAATTGTTGGCTGTGGCTTCAAGCCTGAGCTTACCAGCCACGGTACACACCAAAGCACACGTGCACACATTCCACTCTACCTGTTTTAAAGGTGTGATTTACAGCTTCAAAGTTGCCATGTATGTGCAACATTTCCAGCTCCTTTTTGCAACGCACGATGAAGAAATAACGCAATTAAAAAACGTCATTATGGAATTAAAAGTCTGCAACGTTCCGGATTAATTAAAGAATATTTTCAAAGTTGAGTCGAATTTATTTTCCACATGAAAACTGTTCGATTATTTCTTCGGTTCAAGAACGAAGCAAGGAATTTTAATAAATTTACGTTCCGACTGTTGCTTCACTGCAGATCTCAGCCTCTTGGAAAATTATTTATACGCAGTTATTTTTTCAACAAAAGAGAAATAATTAATCAGCTTAAATAAAAGATCGAGCTGTTCGCATATTTTTTCTGCTCGTATTGTATTCCGACCGATGCGAAAGACAGCGAGAATACAGCGTTTTCTCTCAGCTTGATGAATGGCTTTTTGTTCGACTAAAACCTGTTGATAATTTCTCTCGAAACGTAGTAATAAACCATCCCAGAGAATGCACTGTTTTTCATCCAATTATGAATAATAAAAGGATATTTTTTTATTGGTACAGCCTCGTACCGTATGAAAGTTACGAGTGCATATCCATCGAATCGATTTTCATGCCATCGATGAGCCAAAACAAATCGACAATAATTGAACAGTGGAAAAAACAAAAAAATTTGCGAAATGGATATAAAAATCGAGATTCAAAAAACGAGTGAATTTCTGGGAAATCGAGGTCCATCTAGTTTGCTGATTATTTTAATAAATTTCGTATTGTCTGGCACATTTTATTGGTCGAGTAAATTCGAATTTTCGGTGTAAATATGGATGCGAGAATTTCGGTCGATCATTCCTTTGGGTAAAGTATTTGAAAAAGCTTTCAAGAGGAAATATCCAGCCTGCTGGAATGAGAGTAAAAAAAATGTGGAATGTAAATTTCACTGGTGAATAAAGCGAATATTTCGTCATTTGTTTCTTTCGAGTAAAGCAGTGCTTTTGTGCAGGGGAGGATTGGAAACAACCCTCGAGTTTGTGAATAAATTCCACCCTTCGAAACGAACTGGAAGCGATTGAAAAAAAAAAAGGAAAAATAAATGAATGAATGCGGGCTACTTGTGTTATTAAGGACGGGGAGCATTCGAGGCTCATAGAAAATGAAATAGGGCAACGGTTCGTCGACGAGTTAATAAAATCTCTTTATTGTTTTTTTATTATTTTTTTTTTACTGATTAAAATATTCGCTTTGATTGCTGGGCTCGTTGCTGAGTCTCCAGAGCCTCAGGTTACCAGAATGTTGGTGATTTCTACGGTGGTGAATCGTTAGACCGATTACAATAATGCTAAACCTCTTTTAGCCAAAGTTCTCAACGATATTGCGAGGATGCTGCGTACTCAGTGAAGGAAAGTTCATGGAGAGAATATTACAAGAGTGTTTCCAATAGTGAAAGATAATCCCAAAGCGATGGACAGTCCTTGCTGTCTCCTTCTCCGCCGCACTGTATTTTATCACGCAGTCTGTTTACTCGAGAGATTACGTGCGCGACATACGGTTCCATATCAGAGAACGTACGATATTTCAATGGAATTGATGGACATGGTGGTCCTTCCCAAGCCCTCGTCAACGATTGTGGCATCCTCGTTAAATACGCCCAGCTCATGACGTTGAAACCGAGCGCCTGCGAGATGCATAATCACAGAGTCTTCGGACATAAAACCGCCAATTCCTCGAGTATCAATTTGCAAAATTGTTAAATTTTGAAAAAAATGAAATAAAATTCCAAGCTCCGACGCAACGAATTTTCAAAGGCATGGAAAATTGTTGGTTCATTTTCCTCTCGAGCTGCCGAGAGCATTCGAATGTTTGGCATACAATTTCCCATGAAAAGTAACGATAACTTAGCTGTAATGTTTCGTAAAGCTAGAACTCGTCTCCGGGCCTGCAATTTGATGATTAAATTCATCGGAAAAATAAGTGTCGATTTCTTAGAGACGTAAATATACGTCAAGAGAAGACTTTCGTCATATTCAACGAAATGATATTTTATTGAGTATTTTAGAGTTATAGAATAATCGAAGTAGCTCGAAATACCTTAAAGAAGTACTTGTGGTCTCATTTTGCAATGTTTCACCGTGACGAAATAAGATACTTCGTGAAAGTAATTTCCTCGAGAAAGTAAGTTTGCGTCGTTGAAGTAATAGGTTTGCAGGAAGGAGAGGAGAAGCGGGAGAGAGAAAGCGAGAGAGAGGGAGATGGTACGTCGTGCTTCTGTTTAGTCGTTCTTCTGGGCTTTGGAAAGTGCATCGAAGCAGGAGAAGGATAAAAAGAAAAAGAAAAAAAAAACGTAGAAAAAGGGGAAGCGAGAGAAAGGAGAGAAAGAGGCAAGACTGTAATGTGCTCTCCGCTACGAGGAGGAGAATTCTACCCGCGGGTTTTCTCTCCGCCGGTATATTAGCGGAAAATATTCCACCTTCGGTTTCTCTTGATAGCGAATAAGAACGAGAAAGTGCCGAGTTTTGAGGTCCATGTATAACTTTCGTTGAGAAAAGAGTAAGAGTAAACGAGACGGCTAAGGAAAAAGTGAGAGGGAGAGGAAGAAGGGGGGGGGGGGGAAGGAGGGAGAGAAGAAAATCAACGACTTACCATGGAAGTGAGAGCTTCTCCACACCGTAGATTCGCAAGAAGGTGTTCCCCTCCTTGTTACCAACAACGAGCAGCCACTCTCAGCACTCGAAACTTCTTTCCTTCATTTGTATTCACCACCGACCTGAATTATCGAGTCGACCTCACCGTTTATATACGAGAAGCTCGCCCTCCTCCTCCTCCTTCTCGTTCGCTTCTCCGACCGCGGGACGCCTTATCGAAACATGAAAGATGAAAAGTTATGTGATTTCTTATGTTTACACTTCGTCACTTTGAAAATCAACTTTATATCCAAACTTTAAATTTCATGTTACATTTCACTCTCCGTCTAATTTCCAGTCATCGTCATTCCTTTTTTGAGCATTCGTACACGGTATGTAATCTGTGCGTTACGAAAAAATGTAGTTCGGTAATTCAGTCAACGATGTTCAATAAAAGTAAAAGAGCAAGTACAAACTTATTCACAATATTTTGAAAAATGTGTAGAAATTAATGCGGTTCGACGTTTTTTTAAAATCTCACATTTTCGTAAAATTCGGAAAATCATCGAATGTAAACCGTTCGAACGATATTCCCCAAATTCAATACCAACCTTGCCATTATGATACTCTATTTATCAAAAAACAATGGCAATAAATCTAGAAATTTTCGGAAAGTACAGCTCCAACGGCCTCTTTTTGAAAATTTAAAAACGCTGTACAATTTGTATTTTTCTAGCGATTCCAACAAAATTATCGGAGAATAAAAAGCTTGTATGGATTAACACCTCTGTGCAAAAAGGGAACCCTGTATGTCAAACCTTTCTCAAGTTACGAACGTTCGAATTTTGCAATGCCGTATCATATACACACGTAAGCTATTTTTTCTGGATACGGTTTTTCGACGTTTCGGGATGTTTTAAGCGCATTGACATTGAAAAGTGGAAAAAAAAATGTTCACCCTCACATAGTTATCCTCTATGGGGAAGCAAAATGGATGTTCCCCAATAAAATTGGCTTTTCATTCGGTGAAATAAAAATCGGACTAATAGACGTAAATATGATTGTACAGATGGTTTGTGTGTCGATGTAAACATTGTAAATATATGTATAGATGTGTAAAATCAGGAGGAGGAGACAGAGCAGTGAACCAATTAATCGGCGTCCCTGATTAGCGTTAATTATCATGAATAATTCAAGTTGCCGCACGCTGTTGCTGTTGCTCGTGTGGCTTTAGCCTTTAGCTTTCTATGCGGCTTTGGAATAGCGTAGAGGACAAGGGGTAGTAAAGAGGAGGGTGGAGGGGAGGGGAGTATCGCATGTCATTGTTTGCATGTCGGAAAGCACAGGGCTTTGGGTCAATGCAGAGTTGCCGTTAGCAAATTGTACCTCCGAGAGTAAAAGCCACTAATGACCACGAGCGCGAGTTTGCCATCGCCACCGCACCTCGCCAAGGCTCTTTACCACCACCAACATCGCTAACACCTGAAAGCCATCGCCCCTCCCCCCTCCTCTCCCCATTCAATCCCCACACCGCGTTGTTATAGCATAAATTTATCTCTTATCGGACTTCTTGGTATTAACATCTTTCTCTCTCCCTCGCTATCACACCCTCTCACCCTCTTTCCTCTCTTTCTCCATGTACCCTCGATCCCACTCTGAGCCTATTTCTCTCGTCCCTATCACCATAACGATCATTGACAATCAATTATAATTACACGAGCTGGATGTACGAATAGCCACGATGGTGAGGAATTAATATTCGATCAGCAAACTGTACCGTTTGCCTAAATTTATAATCGAAAATCTCTCTTCCCCCTTTCTATCTCTCTCTCTCCCTCTCCTCCTCTCTTTAATTTAATTTTATTTTATTTTATTTTATGTTATTTCATTTTATTTTATTTTATACTGTATTTTCATTTTTATTTTTTTTATTATTGTATCATAATTATTTTATATCAATCAGTCAAACGATCAATCTTCCTGATGATTCGACTGAAAAAAAATATGTTTGTTTTTCGTCTATCTTTTCATACTTGAGGCTTAAAAAAAAGAATCAGAATGGACGATTTTTATGAATATTCCAGGAAATTTGACGATTCCAAGTTTGGCTGACGTGATTCATTTTTCGCTAGGGCGAGATGGTCTTCCTGTGACTTTTGGTAATGACACGAGTTGAAAGGAATATAAAGGAAAAAAAACTGACAATCGGATTGGCCAGGATTATTTTTTTGTCGGGTATGCGGTTCGTGTTTCTCCTCGTTTCTTGGCAAGTCAGACTGATACGTCTGATGAAGATTGCTCGCAGGGGGATGGAAAAGTGTCTACGAAGTACTCGGAGGAATATAAACACACCTGTCGCGACGACTCACGCCTGTGGCTCGTTTCAGGCGTCTCCGGAAAAAAAAATGGACGTGGGTGAAGCGTCGTCGTCGCCGCACATGATAATTGTCTCGCACACGAAAAGTCTAGACGATATTACGAAAAAGGGACTTTGACTTTACGACGGGCGCGAGGAAACATAATAATAAGTTTTAACCTCAGAGCTTCGACGTTTTCGCTTGGCTTTATCCTCGGAAATGTTAGAGCCACGCGTTATAATTTCACGAAAAAACAATGTCAGCTTTTTCGTTGTAAAACGCTCGCCAATATTTCCTCTCCTTTCTTTCACTCACTGTAATTACTGCTTTATCGTTTAGTTGCATCTCCGACGCATGCGAGCATGACACAATGGATTAAAGGAAAAACGCGTCGTCCGATAAGACACGCAGCACCGCGAGTTGTATTTCATGTTTTTATTTTTATTTTGTCAACTGCTGCACATTTCTTACAACAAAAAAGCTGCTAATTGAAAGTCGCATGTCGTTTTCTCATAATTTTTTGACAACAACAGAAAAAGTCCACACGTCGGAGTGAATTTTTCATTCGCCAGCTCTTTGTTCCTTTTGCAAAGCCGTGCTGAGCCTCTTTATGTTTTTTTTTTTTCGCTTCTATTGATTGGCTTTACGTAATGGCATTGTTTACACGTTTCCCCACAAAACCTCGTAGCCTACTGTGACTTTTTGCAGTACGAGTGTCCCCGGAAACGCAATAATCGAGCATTTGATGGGAAGAGACTAAAAAATAATTTATTCATTCGTATTTGTAGCTCTGCAAGTGATTTCAGCAAAATCGATCACCTTGAATTTGCATGATAAATAATAAAATAATTAGTAAATTGATCAATACGGTAATTGAAATTTGTTGAAAGTTTAATTGTCGATGCACCGGTCGACGAGACTTTGCTCATTCCGCCCAACGTCATTTATTATGTATCGAGCGTTGTTGATTGAAAATGAATAAACTGTTGGAATCATATTGATGAGCATTCACAGGTGGCTCACGAGAGCCTCGGAATATTGACCTGTTCAAATTTGTTGGCATATACCCGACAGCGGTGCTTAAGATATCAGCCGAGAGGCGAAAAGGGCCAGACGTCTTTGTAGGGATTTATTGATGTGCTCTGAATTTCATCGACGAGAAGAATGTGTCGCGGTCTGACATTTATATATATTCTTAACACACGCCCCGTCAATGTGAGTCATCCCTTATCCCTCGTACCCTCCGCCCTCGCGCGCCCTCTCCCTGTCACTCCGAGTTCGGTCTCCATTCGGTTCTCAAATTTTCTCATCTGAGAGAATTATTTGACCCAATTCGATAACATTCTGAACGAGCAGCGGAGAAATTTCCAAGCGCACAATTCTGGCACGTCCGGAGACTTTACCCTTAATATATACGAACGCTCTGCACACACATGGACTTTTGGCAACACACACTATGAAGCAGACACACGTAGTGCACGTTCACATTGACATATACATCGAATGAACAGTTCGATTATGAGACACCTTGGAGATTTCACCCAAATACCCCCTTAAACGGTCATTAGTGCGATTACGTGTGTTAAGCTCGGGAAATTTCTCCAATTGAGATGGAGCGGATGAGACCGGCAACGGGTCGACAACTCGAGAAATCGCGAATATCGAGAATCTAATAATCAGGAAGCGATGTATAGAGAAAGCTCGTCCTGCAGTTATCGCCTGATCGATATTAAGAGCAACCGATATTACTTGAGTTTGAGCAAAACGTACATTTTGTGTTTTTCGAGACAGAAGTTACCAACACTGAAAAAAAATTTTTTAATACGACGAAATTCCTGTTGATTTAACAAATCCCACGCTCACGGACGGCGGAAAAAATATTTTTACCATTTAACAATACAATTCAGTGATTTCAACTGGCCAAAAATAGAAAAAGCCACAATTCCCAGTCCCCATTTGTTCACCCAACAAACCAAAAGTGGATCAAACTAATGGTTTACTTTATACGACTCAAAGTTTTGTTCAGCGAAACGCACGGGATTTTTTTTTTTTAATTCGCCTAGTCAATGAAACATTTAGTCAACCAAAGCTTGATTTTCATTTCGTTGCAATAAACGAGAACGAGATAAAGTTATTGTGTTGACTACTTAAGCAGGTTGGATCGTGCAAACAAAATAACGAAAAGTTTATTAAATCTAGTGACAACATTTTTTGGCATCAATTAAACAAGAACGAATTTTTTTAGGATTTTAAACCACATGCATGGTTATCGAATAATTGAGAGTTCAATCGAAGTTCTTATGCACGCGATGTATACCTGTGTAAATTCTATGTTTATGTATGTGAGCTTTATTGTTCAATAGCTCGAGTACTATGTGGTGAAAAAATTGTGTCGTCGCAAATATATTATTAAAGAATGTATTCACCAAATTTGATTAAATTCTCATTTTTTTGAAACTTTTTATCTTTTCAACATGCCATTTAGCATGGCAACATTGTATAGTCGTCATCCAACCTCCTTGAGTTATTGCAAAAACTACATATGCGCTCATCGTTGAAATAATTTTTTTGGATCAACGAAATCGAATCCACAATGATTCATTCGCTACAATTTTTTCTACAAATTATTTTTTTCAGTGCAAAATTATAAAGAAAGAAAAATTTCATCGGTCTGACCATTCGTGGTGTTTACTACTGAAATTCATAACCGGTACGTCCAAAGCTCGCCGGACCAAGCGCGAGGTAAAATAATAAGTTTGAAAAGTTGTTTCGCTTACGAATCGCCGGAATGTCACTCGGACAACAGATATAAATGGGTGCAGGGGTGAACAGTTGAAATCCACCAAATCCAAAGCTGCTTCATTGGAGTTTTTCGGATAACCCGGCGCGCAATCCCCAAACTCTCGTTTCTCTTTTTCGCCCGCTTTATCGCTTCTTTCATTTTTTCCTTCTGATCATGCCGCAAAAGGTTTGCCTGACAGTTACGCCACCACCGCTCCGTGTGCTATGTTACGACGCAATAAACCTCCGTCCGGGAATCATGCCAGACACCTTCGAGATTAACCTCCCCCTTGCACCGCCGCTATAGATATCGAACAGCAACGCTACCAAGGGTTCTCGACCTCCTCGTCTACTCACGACCCTTACTATAATTCCTTACCACCCTTACCACCCTCACTATTACAAACGTTGTCCGCACTCGGTTCGCCCGAGCTTCGTCCCTCGAGCACGTACAAGATCATCATCTCACCCGCGGTATCCTCGCTCCGGGTGGAGGTCAGCAGCGCTCCTTGCACCCAGTCCCTCAGTCCGTAACCCAACTGCAGCCTCCCTCTACTTTTCCTTCCTTTTCTTCGTATATTCCGGCGTTGCCAACATTTTCCAAACTCTCCGCTACCTATGAATCACTTTATGGCACAAAACGAAACTCCGATCTCAGTTTCAATCTCCACGGCTGCATTGCGAGCCCTTAAAAAGCTATATTTAAGGAACATGCGCGAAATTTTTTTCTCCCTTTTCCTCTTCGCACCGTGGCGACGCGAAAACTCCGGAAAAAGACACAAAACTTTTGATTTCCACGATTTCACCTAATAAGACACTTTTTTTTTACCAAATTTAAGATGAAGCGACTATTTTTTATTCTCCCTCGACGATCATAGCTCAACAATCCTCACGGTCTACTTGATTATAATAGCATGGAAGTATGAAAGTACTTCTCCGTTCATTAAACGAAATGGCCATTTTTTATTATTCTCCAAAAGTTAGGAGTCCCGATCTGTGAAGTATCATCAAATTAAGTCCCACGAGAATGGAGAAAGAGAAAGAGCCAAGTGAAAAAAAATCAAGGAAGAAGCAGCGAGTGGTAGGAGGATTGAGAAAAGTGGCTCGACGAGAATTCCAAAAGGGCGAATAAATCCTGTCTCGCTCACTCCGAAGGCGTTCTACCGAGACCAACACCAGCAGCAGAAAGAAGTCAATTGGAGAAAAAGAGGTGAGCTTCAGTCCTCCCTAACGGAGAGTCGTAAATAACTCTTTTAACGAAAAATCTTTGTTGCGATTTATGCTTCGAGGATTCAACGCACCAGGGGACTCGAGCTTACCGAACGAGAAAAAGATCCCACCGACGAGTCGTGGATACTAAATCATTCCTCCAACCGATGCCGCAATTAATAACAATTAAGCTGACACCGCCGAAACTAAAAGGCCAACTAGAAATGAAAGAATCCAACAAAAATCCTTGATCCATTCCACTTTTTCAATCTCTCATTAAGCAAAGAAAGAATTAAGTTAATAAGTCTCAATAAAATCAGAAAAATACAGAATCTCAGAAATTTTATTTCTAGATGGCCTTGAAAAATTTTCCAGTCGCACGAACTCGTGCTTTTGCGTCTAACTCTTATGCATTGAATTTCGAACTGAGCGAGTCTTTGTTTTTTTTTTCTTTGTGGAAATGCATCTATGTGACATTCTGGGTGGGGCGAATTCAAGGACACGAACCATCGCAGTGATTGTGGAAAAAAAAATGAAATTGAAAAATTTTCTCAACATTTTTTTTTACGATAATTAAGAAACACAATATTCTGATTTTTTTTTTTTTCATTTGTGTTATGGGGCGAAGTTTTCATACACTCAATGACTACGTTCTGGGGAATGATTCGTCGAGCATATAGTTGGTCTGGTTGAAAATTACTGTTGGATAAATGTGATTTTCCGACTCGTATTAACGACCGGAGCCAGCACTTGGCTCCATTCCGGCAAAGTATATAAGGTCGTTCGTTACCACGAGGCTATTTTACTTCGCGGCAACTCAATCTCGTTTCGCAGCGTTAAAAGTCAAACTTTTAACGATCTCGGGCCGCAATTCTTATAACAAATTAAAAACAATGTAATACATTTCAAGTGAAATACCGACGAGTTTTTTTTTTTTAATTATTTTTCATTTATTCGTTAATGATCCTGGGAAAAACAAAAAATTGGCCGGAAACTGCTGACGAAACGTCAAGTTGACAAGTTCTGCTTTTTTTAATGCTCGAGTGGGCCTCTCAAAACCGGACGCCTGTGTGCCCAATTCTACGGCAAGTGGAAAGTTAAAATAAAAACGAGAAGGGAGATTTTCACAAATTGGAAAAGTCGAAAAAAAATTCATTAAATTCGGAATTTTTATTTATTTTTTGAATTTAATTAAATAATTATGGATCAAAGTTCTTGATGATCGAACTTGTTGATTTTTCATTAATTTCCCATTCATTAAAATTTATTAATTAGAATTTGATTAATTTAATTAATTACAAATTTTTTTTTGTGGCAATTTTTTTTTTTGTTGATTGGCTAAAAAAACAGATGTCGTAACATTGGCAATGGTGACATAACGAGAGGGTAGATTTTTACGCTTTCCATAAATACGTAAATTTCCCTGGAGACATATTTGCTTGGCGTGTATATGTGTGTGCGGAAAATAACAGCAATGGCAAAAGTGTTTAGAGGGTTGAGAGTTTGGTCATAGTGTTTTCCCAGGAAATAGACAGGGAAGAGAGTTTCTCTGTGAAAGCTTGGGTGTGCTTGATGCTTGCGTTAGAAATTACGAAGCTTGTTATGTGGACTCGAGGTGGCTCACCGAACTTTTTATTGCACCAAACGTTTCCAGGGAATACACGTAAGTGAGTAAACGAAAGACTTTCACTCTCATGACTATTCTTCACACCTTTCGCATCCCTTTCTCACGTTTACTTCAATTTTTCTGCGTCAATCTGCCACCCGAAGCCTAAGTGTCCCTTAAGTTTTCTTTTCCTACTTTCTGTCAGAAAACAATTACAAAAATAATAATTAATTAATCAATTTAATTAAATCAACATAAATTAAATTAAAATAGAATCAATTTAACTGAAAGAACTTTCTAAAATTCATTGAAATTTATTAAAATTTATTAATGTTTATACATTCATTAAAATTCATCAAAACTTATTAATGTGTATTAAAACTCATTATTTTTTATAACGATTTATGAAAATTTATTAAAATTCATAAAAATTCGTAAAAAATTATTAATATTCATTAAGATTTCTTTGAAGATAGTCAAAATTTATCAAAATTGATCATGATTTATCAAAATTTACCAAAATTCATTAGGGTTTATCGAAATTTATTATGATTTATTAAAATTTCTTCATATTTATTACAATTAATTGCATTTTATTCGAAAAAATAAATCAATTAAAACTCAATCGATGATAAAAAAAATTAAAAACGCAATCCATTGACCATTACCCTCAACATCGAATCTTGAAAAGGAAATAGGGATTTTTTTTCTATTTTCATTTGGAATTCCTTCATCAAGTTATGCCAAAAACACACGTTACAGTTGATAAAACTAGGAAAGAGTAAAAGATGTTGAAAATAACTGGAACCATCAATGAGTCACGATGAAGGGGCTCTGACTCACAGGATCTCACGAAACGTTCTATCATCGTGTCTTTCGGGAGGTTTGGCAAAAGTTAAGATTAAATTCCTACGAGGGAACAAAAGTGGCTAAACATGTACTCCGGACGAGAACGCCAGTAGAAAGCAGCGTTTACAAAAGGGGCTTCTGTGTCAAAGACGTTTAACACATATCTACGACATATATTTACTCTCCTTTCTTATATACATGCGACACATATATAAGATAAGCTATATCATCCATAACGAGTAAGATCAAGGATTCTCTCGTTTGCCCAGTACTTTACTTCCCGTCGAAATCATAAAAGACCCAGTCGTACTCATAGTCACCGTTGTACTTGTCGTCACTGTCGTAGACTCGAGTTCTACGTGTTCAAGTTCTCGACTCCACCGACTATATGCCATACACAATGTATGGCTGTCTGTACGCGTGTGTGTGGGTGGGTGTAATTCGAGAGACCAGTGCCGTAGTGTGTCGATGCCTGGAGCCTGTAACTCGAGGCTCGTCGATCTGTTTATTATTTGGTTCGATCGAACCAGAAGATTAAACTTTTTTTCATATTTTTCTGGATTTTCAAATCGACCATCGTGCACCTCGCAGACTCGTTCACCCCTGCATATGGACCCGGAGTTCCTCCGGGAAGTGAATTTTTGTCATGACAATCGTAAATTTTGCTGAAAGTTTCGTTGTAAATGAAAAATATTGTCGAAATTACGAAAATCTTGAAATTATCAAAAAATTCGTTTCCGTTCACCGTTTTCAACAAAGTATCGACGTCTTTTGATCAAATTTTATTTTCAGTGTGATCCTGGAACCAAAACCTCGTTGGTTTCTGAATATTAATGGTGGAAAGAAAATTTGACGTAGAAAAAACGGAGGAACGTTTGAATTTCTCAGCTCGGCGAGCTTCCAGACAGAATCGACGATTTGAGATTCGGCGGAGAGAGAAAAAAAGAGGGAGAGAGGTCAGTGAGAAAATAAAGTACTGGAATATATAAAAATGTTGGAAATAATAGAAGAGAGAAGAGAAAAAGTGTGAAAAAAGAGAAACTCGTCGGCACGAACCCTTGCCGGGATTTTATACCCTTATACGTTTTTCGCTCGCATCATTTTTTGGTCTGAACCAATGCTATCGTAGCAGCGAAGGAGTTACGGCAGCATTTTATAAAAACGTGGTGAAAATTGTGGATGGAGACTCACGTTTGGTCCTCGAAGGGAAAAGGACGAAAAAAAGCTTTCAAATATGTATATGTCGGGTCTGTGTGTGCGCGTTAATACACACCATCATAACGTCTATATCTGTCAACATAAATACATATGTATATATATGAAAACGTAAAGGAAGCACGCGATGGTTGAGAAGAGAGTGAGAAAGCTCGGAGGTGAGACAGCCGGGCTGGTATAGCGCTCGCGCGCTTATCTCAGCGAGCAGCATAAAGTTCAAGTGCATCGAGGCGGAATAAAGTAATAACTGTAATTGATCTGATAAGTTATCATACCTCCCGGAGGGTGGTAGCGCCAGCAGCAGCAGCAGCAGCTCGTTTCAAAGCAGGAAGAAGAGAAAGGGCGCTACACTAGCCTGCCCGAGCGATAGCCACACGTATTATAGATAATGTGCAAAATCGACTCACTTTCCTCTATTGTCGGAGCTAAACACATTTTGTCACACTCCCCAGCCCTAACTTTGATAGCTCATTCCCTCTGCCCCTCTTATTCTTCTATTTCCTGCATAATCATTCTGCGAAAATCATCTTTCGGTATATAATTGGAAAAAATATTAATGTTTCGCTTATTCGGCATTTTGCTTCCTCGCATGGACGAAGCCATGTGAATTTCCTCTTTTAAGATTTCAATGTCAATGGGCTTAAATTTTTCGGAAACCTCGAAAAATCATATCTAGAAAAAATGTCCGGATGTGTGTGTGTGTGTGTGTGTATCTTATGGCACTGTAAAATTCAAATATTCGTAACGCGAGAACGGTTTGAGATGCAGGGCTCCCGTTTTTCACAGGTGTCAATCCATACGAGCTCTTCATTTTCTGATAATTTTGTTGGAATTGCTAGAAAAATACAAATTTTACAGCATATTGAAATTTTCAAAAAAAGGCTGGCGATGCTCCAATTTCATTAAATTTTCAGATTCATTGGTAATTTTTTTTTTTTTATATTAATCAAGTTTGATAATACGAAGGCTGGTACTGAATTTGGGGAATATCGGTCGAACAGTTTAAACTTAATGATCGGTCAAATTGTACGAAAATCTGTGAATTTTTGAAAAAAATGTCCAACCGCATTAATTTCAGCAAATTTTGCAGCTTTTTGAAAATTCCAAAAAAAAAACGGTTCAGACGCTCTGATTTCCGAAAATTTTCAAATTCATTGATAATTTTTCTTTTTATATATTTTCCTCGATGTCCATTTCCATCCACACGGAAATGCGAATCATTTTTGTTGCAGCGATTCTTCGATCGAGCGTATAAAAAAAGATCCCATGAAAAATATTCATTTCAAAGAGCGTCATAGACTCGCAAACTGGCGATTGAGAAATTGACACCATGCATTCACGTTATGGTGAATAAAATAAAAATGATCATTATGGGAATTGATTATATTTATTGAATTATTTTTGAAGAAATCATTTGGGGCTTTCTTGAATGAATTTTCTATGGGAAACTGATGGTTATGGTGGTCTTGGGAATCATAGTAATCAGTCCGAAATCACGGTGCGAAAACTCCTGCCACTATCCGTCCCCACAACTCATTCTCGTCTCTATATACGTTGTCGCTGCCTCTCATCGTCCCCTCTCGCTTGGCAAAGCACCCAATGTACATTGCTCGTCTGTCTGTGCCTTTGGATATCCCGGACAGCCGCTCCTCTGTGGTCGGTGGTTATTATTATGCAATAACACCAGCCAGCTGCTGTGCGAGCTCGTTGTGTGTGCTGCTTGTACGAGCTTCGCTCCCCCTCTCGGCAAATGTGCCAGTTAAAGCGTTAACGGCCGATTTCTTTATCGGCCAATAAACATACCGAATGCATGTGTGCGTGGCTCGCTCTTTCCACCCACAAAGGAGCGACGGATTTTTTTCGCAATTTCTTTTAAAATTTGGGGAAAAAATGTTTGTTCGAAATTCAAGGAAGTTGGTGGGCAAAGTCTTCGTGACGGGAATTCCGAACTTCCGGTGACCAGCGACGACGAGCTCACGCGAACAAGATCCATTTCTCCAACCCCGATTATCCTCTCCGGTGTCTCGTGCGGTCAATGAGCTGCGCGTACAGAGTCTTGTTGAGAACAGTTTGTGAACAGTTTGTCCCACGCAACTCTGTGACACGACGGGACGCGTATATTAAAGTGAAAGCTCGAGCGTATTTCGCCACCGTATGTTGCAAGGTACGGGGAGAAAGATAAAGGGAAGCGAAGAAGAAAGGGCGAGTCTTTTCTGCGCCTGAAAAACTTGTCTGTCTTGAATAGCCAGTCTATAAATAAAAACCCCACGGATAAGGATGGTCTAGGTCGGGAATATAATCGAACTTGAAGCCACAAAGTCAGAACGACATGTATACCGAGGATCGTATAAGATTACGATGTGAAAAATTGAGAAAAATCGTGCTCACCGATATCCTTCGGAGCGTATCAATAAAGTAATTACTTCTTGGAAAAGTTTCATTAGCGGTTGACCACAATTTCAAGCTTTGGATTCTTCCTCGAGGTTGAGACAAAAATAGAGAGAAAAATAGGAATGGGAAACGGAAATGGGAAAGAAAAGGGAGCGAGAGATAAAGGAAGGAAAGAAATGAAGGCAATGCATCGCGCTTCCGATTCACGTAATTTTCTTTTCCTTCTCACTCGTTTGCAACGAGAAAGATTCTTCTTGCTTTAACAAAACAACGTGTGTGCATCGTAGCTCGACATAGAACAACGTCCCCTCAATATACTCTCTCGTGGCAAAGCTTCAGCCGGTTGCATCGAAGCCCTCGGGGTCTTGCTATCACAGCAACTCGCTCTCGCCAATACGATTAATCTCGATTCGGCACGCTCTCGCGCGGGCCAAACGAGTCGTGAAACAAAAATTTATCCCCTCCAGTTCTCCGCACCACACTCAATCCTCTTTTTCTCTTTTCCAAAAACGAATTAAACGCTCTTTCCTTTAACCCGCCTAATGTCTACCAAGTCTACCATGGAATCGGTTAAACTTCCATTTACAGAGAAAAGTTGATCCATCGAAAGTATCAAAAGGATCGTCATTATTTCTGTTAAGGAAGTTCGCTACATACGACAATATAATAAAAATTTAATGAAATTTCGTGATAATATTCTTTAGCATCAAATACGATGGCACAATTTTTTTTCTATTTTTCGTCTACATAGTTGTCGACTAATTTGAGTTTACAATATGCAAATACCTATATATATATATATCTGAATTCTCTGCTCATGCATGGAACCTCTAGTGCTCAATAGCTCGGAGACTATGTAGAAGAAAAATCGCTAAAACTGTGTGTATTAATATTTAATACTGAAGAGTATGCTCATGAAATTCCATGAAATTCTAAACATTTCTTTCAAGGAGGTTTACGGTGTACGACGATATCATAAGAATTTAATAAAATTTGATGATAATATTCTTTAGCATTAAATATATTTTTCGTCTACATAGTTTTCGAGTAATTTGAATTTGCAATATATGCCAAAGATATACCTATAGATATCTGCTGACCATTTTTTCCTATCAAATTCTAATCATTTCGAATTTTCCTATGCCTTTTACATGGCAACATTGTTGTGTGTAGTCATCCTCCTTAAATGCTAAATTAATTTTCAGGTCAATATTCATGTCTTTGTTTTTCCATAACACGTGATTCCTGAAATTCAAGTTCTTTTTTCCACCGAAAACTCCAACAGGGCGGAAACTTTTTCGATGTATTGAAAAAAATCACAAAAGCCCATAAAATTAGGACAAAAAAATGACGCAATTAGTGTAACTTTTCTCTTTATCGAGAATAATCGGTACGACGTTGTTTAAACTTCAAGACCGAACACACATACCGACATTAACTCCGGTCCTTGAAAATATGGCAAATTTGAAGGGTCTGAGAGGGCTGGAGCAGCCGGATATAAACTCTGAGGAGGTTGAACCTCAGACGGAATTGTATGCCGGACGTAATCGACGGGATGTGGGCACCAGCACGAGAGCTTGGCGTTCTCTTAGTACCGCAAAGTAATACGTATAGCTCGTAGAAATATCTCGCGTGGATACGTACGAAAATGTGTATTTCGATGTATAAATATACATGTGTGTTATAATTGAAACGGTAAGGGACAGAAAGGCCCGAGTCAACGTGGGAAATCAGGCAAGCCGCGGCCTTTGGCTTGGTTAAAGTTGATATGTGTGTCTGGCAAACGTGTCGTAACGTACGGACAGGAGAGAGGGGAACGTAAAGATTCAGAGTACGAGTGTGCAATGCCGCGCACTGGTGTTCACACTTAGCTGAATAAGCGCGAGCCACCGGAAGGGCAAACGGTTCAATTTGCAGTGGAATTCCTGAGAGAAATTATTCGTCTTCAAACCCTTTCCCTCCTTCACCTCGTGGTCCGTAATCGTTTTGCCCTTACACTCGCCACCTCTTGCCTCGATTCATTCCAATGGAGCCACACACACCCATACGGATATATATTTATATACGAGAGGCCATGTAAAAGTATATATAAATGCAAATGCAAATTACTCGGAATCAATTAATTCCCGAAATTATAATAAATCGTGGATTATGGAGATATTCGACGATTCTGCAATATCACGATATTTAAAGGACCAATGACCCCGAAAATGGCAGAGCGGAAATGGAACAAATGGGTCCCTGGAATATTATGATTGAGGTTAATATTTAATATTAAGAGAAAATAGTCTGGGAATTAAATCTCTGTCTTCGCAGGAATGAACGCACGGAAAATTAAATTTAGTCAAAAACGTGGATATTTCGTTGAATACGGTCAACTCAATATTTATTGATGATTTCAAAATTTTCATTATTTCGACAATATTTTTCATTTTTAACGGAACTGTCACTCAAATTTACGATTGCAATGACAAAAATTGACTTTTCCAAGAGACTCTCCACAATGTTTCTCGCTGGCATGACTGAATTTTGTGATTTGTCAGAAAACAAAAAAAAAGTTTACTCCAACGTATCCAACAAAATATCCATTTATTCCCACAAAATTTTGTGGAGAAACGAGGAGAATAATGGAATTGAATAAAAAAAGATATTTCCTTGGCCAATTCGTCGGAGCAATTTTTATGCGATAATTCGTGACTCGTTCGAAATGTTGGGGAAGCATGTTTTCCATTATGGGGCTGGGGAGATCAGCCATCGAAGCTTAACGTTTTTATGCTCCAAGTTTGGAGGATTTTTCGTCGTCTATCTGTATCGGTGAGGAGTTTATCGTGGCTTAGTGCGACGGCGCTGCGTGGAAATGCGATTAATATATAGCGATCGCGAGGTGAATGAGCGCGGCAGAGTGAAAAAGTCAGCGCGAGCTTGATGAGGGCATTAAGACGAGGAGAATAATAAACTTTGCCCCAGCGCTGTGGCGGAGGGTATACAAGCGATGCAGAAAATCAAATACCCAAGTTTCGTCGGCGCGTGGCTTCAGCGTTACTACTTGCGAGATCGTTCCAATTCTATTTCGAAACCATGCACCTTAACATCGATATACTGTCTTAACACTCTACAAATATACACTATACGCAGCACAGAGTACATTTAAATGAATCAAAGTCAAAAGGACGTATCGATCGCTCGAGTTCACTCGAAACTTCTAATCGAGCTTTAGCGAGTCAATCAAATTAGTTGAGCCACTATCTTCCGGGAGTTTTACTCCCCCACGAGAACGTTCATGAAAATTTCAATCATGCAGCCAATAATTAACGATCTCATTTAATTCTCAGAATGATAAAAGACACGACGATATTTATGGATAAAATTAATTAAAAATTATTCCACCAGAGTCACGAATATCAAGAAATTCCGAACAGGAAGCCACATTTATAAAACGTACACGGTCAGGATGACCACAGTTGAAAATTTCTTCAAGTATGGTTCGAGGGAGCAAGTAAATAAATGAAGAACCTAAGGAAGCCTGCTATCCACAACGATCTCGCCATGTTAAAAGCAAAGGAAAATTCTAAATGATCAAAATTTGATGAAATTTGCTGAGTATACTCTTTAGTCTTAAATACGAATATACGAATTCTCTAGATTTTTCGTCTACATAGTTTTTGAGTAATTGATCGAAAACTATGTCGACGAAAAATAGAAAAAAAATTCAGTCATCATATTTCATGCTCGAAAAATGAAAACTTTATTAAACTCTCATCTGGCCAAGCTTTTTAAAGCAAATCGAAATAATTTGTCGACGAAATTTCTGCTAATCCGTCAGCACACGCTTTCCTCTCGGATGAGCATGGAAACGGTTTTTTTTCTTTCCATTTGAAATTGGCGGAGTTTTGGACTAGTTTCTTCGTCTAGTTGGTGTTTAATAGTGTAGAGACTGCACTTTAATCATCGATGAGTACAGTAACGGGTACTTAGTGTAAATAACTCACACGAAAGCGAACGTGGACTTAAAAATGTAAATATCTATGTAGGCAAGTGTTGAAGTAGTATATAGTGTGTAGTTCGGGAACTCGAACTTGGAGCTTTGGTGGGTTGGCTCGGTTTAAAGCGTTTCGCATTACTCACCGCTGAGTAGGTGATTAGAGCACAACCGAGAAATATATAGTGTACAAGCAGTTGGCCAGTTGAAGGTTCACGTCTTACCACCACGGGCCTTTACTACTTTGAGTCAGCCAGGAGCGTTCTCGAGCAGTAGACTGTTGTTGGCTGCTTTCAGACTTCGCTCCATCTCCGCGATCACTAATCTTACGAAACTGAGGAGACTTCCTCCGAAGGGGGGCAAAGAGAGAAACGATACTGTGTATGAAGTACACTCAGTAGAAATGCTAGTGGTTTAAGGATCTCTAAATGCACCATAACCATAATTCTACCCCAGCACGGTCCTGTCTGTTACGTTGTAATTCTCACAGCTGGACTGTTCTCGCCTCCACGATGCCCTTTCTCTCTCTCTCTCTCTCACGTGTCGTTGCTGAAGTCGCAACCAAAGAGCGTACACTATTTCCATGAAAATATGGCGGTAACTATGTTTTGACCATAATTCCTAACATTTGAGTAGACCATATACAAAATTAGTTAAATAATTCTAGGAGCATTGGTGGCCGAGAGTTTTCGCTCTTTCTGAGTGTTCCGGCGTGTACCTCGTGGGTGATGAATTTTTATTGGAAACGATACGAGCAGGCGTGAAGCTCCTCAATGCATAGGGCGTATTATAAGACACTGAAATCTTTGTGGATCCAGGGTTCTTCGAACTTTAGTAAATAACTGGGACAATGGACGTGTCGAGAAGATTGTACACACAGAGTGTACGAGAAAACGATGTTTATATAGTTTCCGTATAAATTTGAAGGATGTAGCGTAGTACGGGAACGTGTAACGGAATTAATGTAACTTTATCTTGAGGAAACGTTGAGCAAAGACGAGGAGAGGGGGCAGGGATGGTTTGCTCGGATTCCGATACCGGGAGCGGGTTACGTCGTTAGAAATTGTGCCCGCAAGTATGGCTTGGCTGATCAGAAATATATTACGAAACTGCGTTTCCTCTCGAGCCACACAAACACAAAGGGGTGGGGGAAGGGGAAGGGCCAGGGGGGGGGGGGAGAAAAAGACGCAGAGATTAGAGATTGCTGATGTATTTAATGACATTATTAGGGTCGTTTGTAGGAAGTGGTCCATTTCCGGGACTATCCCGAGGCGACTATAAATTCTCGTCCATAATGGAGGCCAACCGGAGCAGCAGTCTTGGTGGTACATGGTTTCTCAGGTCTTCATGAGAAAGAGAGGGAGTTAGGGGCTGTGTACGCGTATCTATGGACACATGTTGAGTTCATGGCAAGACCTTTAGGAGCTCGTCCTTGCTAGAACGATGTGGTTTCACGTTCGTAGGTAATATTCAATACATTTCTCTCTCTCCCTCCTTTGCTCTCGTAATCCAGACACTTGGTCCTTTTCCCCTCCAGCTATCCCTCTGCATCCTTCTCTCTCCTCCTCTCTCAACTTATACTCTTGGCTCACTACCATCTTGATTATTCCCAAGGATGTACGTGAGCTCGATGAACATTACCAACGACCCTTTTGGCTTTCGCACAATGTTCGAAAAATCTCTCCAACTAATTTTCTTCACTATCCCTCATCAACATACTCGTCGTCATTAGTGTCTGATACTCCGACCTATACCTCCCGCGAAACTCTTTGCCATATTTACTAATTCCTAAGGATATTCCATTTCAAAGGATGAGAATCGACACAATCCTCCACCTCAAGGATTCCCTTTTTTGCTTCCTCATAGACGAAGCTATATGCGGCGGTGAAAATTTTTTTTTCACAGATTTAATTGCCAATTTGCTTAAAATTTTCCACAACATCGGAACATTATATCTAGAAAAAAATTCCGGATGCATGTGTGTGTGTGTGTGTGTATTGTGGCACTGTAAAATTCAAACGTTCATAACTTGAGAACGGTTCCAGCTACACGCTTCCCATTTTGCATGGATGTTAATTCATACAAGCTCTCCATTCCCTGATAATTTTGTTGGAATTGCTAGAAAAATACGAAGTGTACAGCATTTTGAAATTCTCAAAAAAAGGATGTCAACGCTCTAATTTCCCCAAATTTTCAGATGAATTGCTAATTTTTTTTTTTCATTAATAGAGTATCATAATAGGAAGGTTGGTATTGAATTTGGGGAATATCGGTCGAACGGTTTAGATTTTATGACCGTTCGAATTTTACGAAAATTGGCGATTTTCCAAAAAATCGTCCAACTGCATTAATTTCAGAAAATTTTGAATAATATTCCTCTGCCTCTCCACTTTCTAGTTTCTCCGCTAACTACGTCCCATTTCGAGGAAATTTCACCAATTTTCAGACACACTGTGCTTGGCGATAAAGTTATTTTTGACTTATAACATACTAAAGGAACTTATTATCAGGCTGAAAAATATGATCTCTGTAATGTAGTTTGAAATTTGACGTGAAATGGATCGTAGATTTGAATGGAGATATATAGGGAGAGAGAGAGAGAGAGAGAGAGAGAGAAAAATATGCTGGTGAGAGCACGTGTCGGTTAAATCAAAACTTCCCTCAAGCTTGCAAGGAGAATCTGCTTGAGGTATATTTCCTGCAAGAAGCTTCGCTCTCGCCATTTCCCTCGAAAACTTGCTCGAACCATTCGAATCGGCTGCGCACCAGTTCCCTATGAATTTCTCGATGTCCCGGGAGAGAGTTAGGCGAAAGGGAGAAGGGATACGTTTTCCTGCCGGGTTTAAAGGGGCTGAGTAAAAGAGATGGCCGCGGGAAACGCTATAGTTTCAGGCTAAAGAAGAAAG
Source organism: Campopleginae sp. 14b (assembly GCA_030522525.1). NCBI lineage: Eukaryota > Metazoa > Arthropoda > Insecta > Hymenoptera > Ichneumonidae > Campopleginae sp. 14b. The sequence goes on from JAPYYS010001289.1 coordinate 56,794, forward strand.
ATCATGCATATATATAGATTCTTCTATGTATATGCCCCGAGAAGAGGATCGAGAAAGCAGGATGGACGAAAGTTATGCCCTCACTCGCGATATCCAGCTGTCAGCGGTTGCATCGCGTCGTTCAACTGTAACAGGCTCTCAGTTCTACTCGATGGTGTCTTGACAGTATTGGCTATTTTCCTCGCCACATTACAGCTCGAAAGGTCGCAATAAACTAAATAATCCGGAGAGAATTTTTCAAAAAACTTTTGACCTCATTTTTTCACGAATTATTCAATCCGTCAATGTGCCAGGGTCGAATTGAGGCGGTGGCTACACGCAACAATGTTGCCATGCTGAAAGCATAGGAAAATTCGAAATGATTAGAATTTGATGAAATTTGCTGATCACACTCTTTAGAATCGAATATTAATATAAATTTTTTTCAAATATTCTTCTTTTACATCGTTTTCGAGTTTTTGGACACTTGAGTTTGCATGGATAAGCATACGAATCAGATGTATGTAGATGTATATCTATTGCATATTGTAAAATCACATTATTCGACAATTATGTGGACGAAAAATGGAAGAAAAATCGTATCATCGTATTTGATGCTAAAGAATATTATCACTAAATTTTATTAAACTCTTATCAAATTGTGGTTTGTAGGGAACCTCTTCCATTGGAATTAATAATGAATCGAGGCCAGGAGGATCGTTTGGAAATTTTATTTCGAAGAAAACGGCTGTGCCACAATTTTTCCATGCGATTTTACAGGGAAATTTGAGCAAATGTCTGGCTCGGAATGATCGATAGAATGAGCGAAGCCTGAAACCTTGGCCACATGTTGATATTTTGTTGGGTTAAACGATCCTTTTGGAATACTTGGGTTATGTGGAAACATGTGAAAGTTGGTAGTTGTCGAATTTGTGAGTAAATGAGGGTCGATTGGTGAGGAAGAAGGAGGGGCTGGTTTGAAATGGATGTTATGTGAAAGTTGCGATGGGGGGAATGAAGGTCGTTGGGGTCTCGGGGTATTCGAGTAGTGGAGGAACAAACTGTTCCAGTTTTATCGCTTATAGCGCGGCAGATTATTGAATGCGGGGACGTGCAGGCAACGATTAATGGAGGAATTAAGTGCAAAACAGTAACCCCCTCGGGAGGTTATATCCTCGTAACTAAAATCTCAAGCTATCGAAGCACGAAAAGTTAAGTCTTGAGAAAAATCTTAGCCTCTGTTTAATTTATGTTTTTTACGACGTGACCGTCTTTTTTTCACCGTTAAAGCTTTTGGCAGGAGGGGAAGAATAAAAGGAGCGAGACGCGGCTCGTAACGTGAGACTCGATACGACACCTCCACCGTTGCAACGAAAATTTCATATTTTTTTAATGAACTTTCTGTACTGCGAATTGTATTAACTCGAGGAATATAAATGCCGTCTGTTGAGGCCATAAAAACGAACGATCGTTCGAAAAAGGAAAAAAAAAAACCGAAAAATATTTCGTTATTTTTGCAATAAATTGCATTTATTGAAAAATGCATTTTTTTTTTATTTTACAATTGTCACATCGACGCACTCTGCCAATTAGTCTTCCTACGAAATGTATCGACTGGCGTGCAATCAATATCCTTAACTCATTCTGCTCGTCATGTCACTCTACTACGTTACATGCCACTCTGTGTGATGCAACTTTTCACGCAGATCGTAACATACATCGCCCTAGTAATGGGACGCTGTATCAGCGACTGCATGCAGTGTGTTCATTTGCATTTACCATGGCTCCATCATAAATAGAGAGAAGATAAAAGTAATTTATATTTGTGGCCAAGGTTGTGTGTAATTTAAGCATTTTAATTATTTAGCGGGAACAACTGATGGAGGAGTGAATTTAAAAAAAATATATATTTGCATTTAAATTATATAATTTTGACAAATTTTCTAGAAAGTAAAGAGAAAGTACAAACTCATACACAATATTTCACAAAATTTACAGAAATTAATCCGGTTGGACGATTTTTCAAAAATCCCACATTTTTGTAAAATTCAAAAGATCATAAAATTTGAACCGCTCGACCGGTATTCCCCGAATTCAAGACCAACCTTCCTATTATGATACTCTATTAATGAAAAAAAAAAAGAGCAATCAATCTGAAAATTTGCGAAAATTGGAGCGTCGACAGCCTTTTTTTGAAAATTTCATAATGCTCGACAATTCGTATTTTTTTAGCAATTCCATCGAAATTATCAGAGAATGAAGAGCTTGTATGGATTAACATCTGTGCAAAACGGGAGCCATGTATTTTTCAGTTATGAACCCTTGAACTTTACAGTGTCATATCATATGCGTCATGTCATGTCATACATACACACGTCCGGACATTTTCCCTAGATATGATTTTTCGATGTTATGGGAAATTTCAAGCAGATTGACATTGAAATCTGGAGAAAGAAAAATGTCATCGTCGCATAGGAAAAATTCCAACGTTACCGTTCTCTAAGGAAGCAAAATGATGCAAATACGAAAAAACAAACCTTTTTGATTTTTTTTTATTCGACAGAACTGATTTGTTGGGATTCCTGCCAAGTATTCGATCCTCAATTTTTATTAATTAAGCCCGACCGAGTCTCGAATACTAATAACGAATCTCTCGATTATTTCTGTTCCTTTATTTTCCCTCCAGTCGACCTTGCCTCCGTTATTATTATTTCCACTTTATTAACAGGTACTTGAGGCCCGGAATAAGCGAGGAAGAGAATAAAAGTATGAAATTAGCCTAAAGGCGTGATGAGGCTATTTGAGAGGTGGGTTTTCGAGGGAGCGAGATAGAATAATATCACAAGATTCTTTTCCTTTTCCCCAGTCTACTCCTTTTAGCAGCAACGGCAAGAAAGTTTAGTAATCCGATACTTCGAAGCAGTGCACGGTTGCACGGACACCGAGAGGAAAGAGTAAAGCAGCCCAAAGAATTTCTACTGCTTCCCACGTTTTTCTTTCTCCCCCCCCCCCCTCCCCTCACTCTCTCTCTCTCTCTCAGTCTCTCCATCTCTTTCTCATTGCTGCACCTGCGTAAGCTTTTTTCTCGTGAGAAAAGCCGAACAAAAGACCGATTTGTATAACCAGCTCGGTGGTGGAAAATTATATTATTATGACAAGCACTGCGGACCTTGAATCGTCCACAATATCCTTTTTATGGTCACCAGCCACGATCCTTTCAATTTTCAAACACAGAACCAGAACCAAGCTCAAACAGCAGCCTCTGACCCAATTTTGTGTTCGATTCAGCACGAAATGCCTCACACAAATAATACAAACGACAATACCGGCTTTACCGAGTTTTGTCCTTATAATCCCGAAGAGAAACAACTGGTTAAAGCTTCATTTACTCTTCCGGTGCGGTCAAGCGCGGCGCTCATTCGTTTCACATCAAACCAAGTTACTCAGAGAAGTTGCCATTGCAGAAATTCATCTCGACGATGATGTCGAAGTTTAGACGCTTCTAGTTTGAGTTTCAAATTGAATGCTGCCTGATTTTTCGTTTTCTTCATCTTATTTAATTTTCTATATATTATATAAATATCATGTTAATATTGTAATAAAATATTGTACATTTGAAATATAATATATTTTATTCAATATTTTTCGAATAAGAAAAAAAATATATATATACGGGAATCAAATGAATTTAATTTCCAATGAATTTTCTCGTTCGAAAAAAATAATCAGTCTTCCATATCAATTACACGGAATCGAGAAATATGTGAATCCCAAAAATCCCTGGAAATAATGGATGACTGGAAATGCGGATGTTTTATAATCGAGCTGGCAGCGCTGGCGGAAAATTCTGGGGAAAAAGTTGCTGCGAATTATGCAGGGAACATGATGTATCGTGTTTCATGAAATAATAAAAATCCTGAAACATCACAGCCACCATTATTTTGCCTCTTTCTCAATGTTGAAACAATTCCTTGATCAAATTCCATTGATCGTCCCTCGTTAACGATCGTACGAGAGGAAAATAAAATTTTCATCTAAATATGAATTCGCCTTAAGCGATTAATTGGGGGCAGCGATGAAGATTGAATTTTTAACTAAAATCAGTTTGCTCAGACTCTTGAAACATGTTCGCCTTTCAGATCGCTCCGCACAGCCCATTTCACGCGCGTACAATAATTGTTTGTTTTGTTTTTTTTTAGAATCAAATTCTCACGTTGTATTTCCGAGTGATAATTTGAAATATGCGAAAAAGCTCAATATCGATAACCGAATGTTTCTTTTCTTCGTGCACTCTGGAACGTATAGCGGAGATCGAAAAAAAAAAAAAAAAACGGATCGAAACGCAATTCTCATTGAGGCAGCTCGCCGAGAGTTTATCTTTGTGTCCATTCGCTATTTCACGAATGCGGAATATGTTCGTGTACATGTGTGTTTGATCGCACATTTCCATGCGAAACTCTTATTGAGAAAATATCTGAGTTCATGGGGGAAATACTTTTGTCATTTATTCGGTTCTCTTTCGCTTGTGCTCCACGTTTTCCGGTACGACTTTTAATCGCGCAATTGTGTGTCGCTGTTCTTCCAGATTTCTATATGGAAAAACGACACAAGAGCCAGTCGGGACGAGACGAATAAATATGTACCTATGATTCTTTTTTTTTTGCTCTGTTTTTCGTCGGGAGACTATATCCGGCTGATTTATCGATACACGACAACAATTACCATGTATGTTTTGTTCCTCGACTCCTCTTTATTCGATCTATACGCTCGGGTAAATATTTGCCTGCGATACATCGTCAATACTTCCGACAATTGCTCGTATACTGTACAGTAAATATTTTCATACGCGAGGGCTCCGATAAAGACGCGAAAAATCCATACGCGCGGATGAAACATCCCGTTGAATATTGCAAAACTAAAAATTCAGCGTTACCGGAGATTTTGTTTACAAACGCCCGAGGGTGCGCAGTTGGGGGAGAAAAAAGTATGAAAAAAAAACGAACAACCGAGCAATGTTCAAAAAGCTCAATCATCGTAACATCACTCTTGGGGATTCTCGATAAAATGTAACTGCTTTTGGTTCTAGCTCCTGTTTTCGTTATTTATGTTTTTTTTTTTTTTTTTTTCTTCTAAGAATATACACCTCTTTGCTCAAATCGCACCGTAACCTCGTTTCCAAAATACGTGGAGGGACGAGACACACCCTCGATAATTCCTTCCATAGCAGCTTCTACTCTTTCCCTCCAGATACAAAATACGAATCGGCTGTTCGATGTACGAAACCATTATAGCCACACTTTGTACTGTTGCCGTATTAAATGTATAAGAAGATTCGGAATTGTTAGAATTTGATGAAATTTGGTCACATGACTCTTTAGTATTAAATGTTGCAAACTCAAATTATTCGAAAACTAGGCAGAAGAAAGATGGAAGAAAGTTTGTGCTATATTAATTATAATATTTATTAATTGTAATAGTTATAATATTATGACCAAATTTTATTCAATTCTTATCATATATGCAGCCAACCTCCTCAAATAAATTTATTCCTTTTGCTACATTCTCGTAGAATTTATCATTTTTTTTATTGATTTCATGAAAATTGCGGAATAATTATAACTAACTCTGTTTTTTTTACGAAGTTTCGGAGGCAAGCCCAGGCTGGTCGAAAATTATTTACGAGCAATAAATCTCATAGAATGAAAGTTGAGTCTCATTAGATAGAGATTGAAGTTTGTCTGATGAATGGGCGCGGAAAACTAGGAACTGATGATAATTGGGACACATCAATTTTGTGTATCCACTGCGTGAAATTTCCATAAAGCCGAATGTTGGCGATGCCTTGATGTTGCCTGAAAAAAAAGGGGGGATGGGCTCGACGATGAAAATAACGAGGATATAGATTCTGATTCGGGTGGGCACATGCACAGAGCAGCGAGAGGATGAATAATGCATCGTTGGTCGGAAAGCATCGGGTGTAACTCGATTGTCACAGCATCTTGGAGTTTTCTCAACAAGAGGAAAGCACGAGGAAGAGGCTATTGTGTGTATCGATGACTAAAAGTCTATAAAAAAGATAAAAAAACTAATGACAAAGCTCCAAGAGCTATTTCCTCTGCTCGTTCCACTTGCTCCCCGAAAAGTAGCTCCGCCTTTGAAGTCGCACGAGAATGTGCACGTTTGTGGGTCTCTACGATGATATTCGTGGAGGTTTGTGCGCGTGTGGGTTTACGATAAGCCAACGAGTATATGTACGAGTGGCTCTCGATATATTCACGAGCAGTGACTCGGTCTCGGTAACGGCGGGGATAACAAGCATTGATACAAAAATGGACGCGCGAAACGGCTTCGATCTCCAAGCGAATCGATAAAGGATAAGATGCGACGTACACAGCATCGCCGGATTCACACTAACAAACAAACAAAATATTCCCATCGAAGAAAATTGCATATATACATAGCGAGGCTGCTCTCGAAAAGGTCGCGAAAGAAAGTCTGCCAAACAAGATGTTATCCCGGCTTCAGTTCAGCTAGAATCCGCTAGCCAGTCCCATCTCTCTCCATATCCCCCTATCATTCCGCTTCATCGTCCTTCCAGCTTTTTTCCATTTTTTTTTCTTTCTTTTTTTTTTTTTTTCTTTTTGTTTTTTATCTCAAGCCGACCAAAACCTCGTCCACACTCGTAACTCCCTTTTTCACGTCTCAAATCTCGTTCATGCCTCCTGCGTGTCGAATGAATATGGGGCATTTGATGCTCGAAATACTCAACTTTACTGGCCCTTGTCCACGTTTTTTTACAATCAGGTCATTTGATTCGGATCCATTTCATAAATTCTCTCGTACGGAAACGTAAAAAGACCATTGAAACGATATCCTCAAACGCTTACAGCATTTTCCACCTTAAGGAGATTGGCCACACACAACAATGTTGCCAGGTTAAAAGCAGAGGAAAATACGAAATTATTCGAAATTGATGAAATTTGACGAGCATACACTCTAGCACTAAACACGAATATACAACATTTTTTAACTTTTTTTTTCTACGTATTTTTCGAGTTACTGAACACCGGAGTTTGCGTGGATAAGCATAGTATTCAAATATATTTAGGTATATCCTTTGCATGTATATTGTAAACTCAAATTATTCGACAACTTGTAAACGAAAATTTGAAAAAAAAACGTGTGTCATCATATTTGGTGCTAAAGAATATTATCACAAACTTTCATTGAATTCTTATCATATTGTCGTATGTAGCCAACCTCCTTGAGGAATGTGACACAAAACTGTTGCCATGTTAAAAGCTCAAGAAAGTTCGAAATTATTAGAATTTGATGAAATTTGCTGAGCATAGTCTTTAGTATTGAATGTGAATGTACAAACATTTTGAGATTTTTTTCCATATAGTTTTGGAGTTATTGAACACTAGAGTTTGCATGCATAAGCATAGGATTCATGTATATATAGCTTTTGCATATTGTAAACTCGAATTATTCGATAACTGTGTAGACGAAAATTAGAAAAAAAATTGTGTCATCGTATTTGATGCTAAAGAATATTATCACCAAGTTTTATTAAATTCTCATCAAATTCCTCGTTTTACTTTTTCTTCCATCAATGCCTCCAACTTTATCTGTGATTATTTCCAACTCTCGATCTCCAGTTTCTACGAGATCTGATCTTGGATCTAACGGATGCTGGGGGAATAAAAAACATATTTTCATTGCCTGCGATTTATTAATAAAATAAAATGCGGTAATTGTGATTACGCTATTTTACAGCTCTGTAGAAATTTCATGTTGAATCGCCTGTACAGTGATCTTATGGGCTTTTGACGAGGGATCGCTGGCACGGTGGAGAAGCTTTGGGATCCTCTTCAGACTTACATACAGCAACATATATATTCAATATATATATATAGAGTGAGACATTTGGAAGAGGATAGAGAATAAGATGGGCTCGCAAAGCCTCGTATAGTCTCTGGCGTATCCCACATAGCCGTGACAATAATATATAGCTATGAAAAAAAAGCTCGATATGTTGTGTGAGATCTTTCTTCGATATATACAGCCGCCAGGGTAGATTGAGATAAATAGATAGGTGTTTAGAGTTCACAGGGAAAAGGTGTGAGTGAATGAAGCAAAACATTCCGAGAGTAATAAAAGTAAAATTCGTGCTCTAAATAAAAAATGACAGGCGACCTGCAAAGTCTGTTGGGGAGGACAAGAAATTGTTGATTTATTCATTGAATGAGGAGAGGAAACGAAATAGACATTTTCTATGATTAATTGAGCGAATTTCAATCCCTCAAAGTGTTTTCGAAAGAAACGTTGTCTCAAAAATAGAGGAATTAAAATGTGGGAGCAAGCGTTTGGCTAGAATTGTTGTTCCTGCAATCCGGCGATTCGTCTGAATGGAAAATCATCCGGTGGATGGACAGAGAAGACTTTTCAAAGGTGGGTAAATAAATTTCCCAGTAAAGTCCGTCTGGGAGGTAAAACTTCTGGTTAATTTATTCTAATGCAGTTCATCTATCGACCTCAACTACGTTTTTTTCTCTCTCGGTGCACTATTGACTCTCCAGCTCATTTTTTTTCCATTTTTATCCACTCTGGAGCTCGACTCAAGCTCCTTCTCACAAAGAACCCAAAAGAAAAGCTGCTGGGCAAAGAGATGGAAAATGCGAATCTCCTTATTTTTATTAGAAAGGCACTCATCCATTCTCTTTGGTTTTGAAATTAATAACCAGTCTTGCTTGAAATCATCCGCTTTGCTAGTGATCAAAGATGCTGCGAAAAATGGCATCCACCAAATAATGCAGCAATTAAGGATTAAGGTTGGTTACATACGACAATGTGAAAGAATTTAATAAAATTTAGTCATAATATTCTTCTGCATCAAATACATTGATAGAATTTTTTAAATATTTTTCGTCCACATAGTTGTCGAATAATTGGAGTTAACAATATGCAAATGATCTACGTATCTGAATCCTATGCTTTTGCATGGAAACTCTAGTGTACAATTACTCGAAAACTATGTAGAAGAAAAATCTTAAAAAATTTGTACATTCATGTTGAATATTAAAGAGTAAGCTCACCAAATTTCAACAAATCATAATCATTTAGATCTTCCCTATGGTTTCATTATGGTAACCTCCTCAAGGAGGCTGGCTACATACGCCCATATGGATTTAATAAAATTTGTGCGATAATATTCTTTAGCATCAAATGTACGAAGACACAAAATTTTTCCTATTTTTCCGCTACATAGTTGTCGAATAATTTGAGTTTACAATATGGAAAACGTATACCTATATATATATATATATATCTGAATCCTATGCTTATGCATGTAAACTCTAGTGTCTAATAAATCGAAAACTATGAAGAAAAAAAAAATGTTAAAAAATTTGTATATTCATATTTAATACTAAAGTGTATGCTCACCAAGTTCCATCAAATTCCAATAATTTCGAAGTTTTCTATGCTTTTACATGGCAACATGGTTGTGTGTGGGCATCCTTCTTAAATCAGTGGGTTCGTTATAACTTAGTGTTGGTTATGGCGCCTCGTGAATTAGCGAGGGACTAAGTCCGATCCTTAGAATTTGGTCTGAGCAAAAATCAAACTGACGCCTAAAGCAGATCTCGTGGAAACGTCATTCTTGACGGAGGTCGTCGAAGTTATGGACTCGTGTCCCTCCACAGCTGACCACAATCGCATTCTCAGCCGCATATTCTCGCGTACCAGCTTTTGACCAGCTGCCCAATGACGAGGTTGCGTTCAGATTGAGCGGCGTTAAGGGACTTTTCATAGTTTTGGACACTTATTTGCTGTGTTGACGATGCTTTATACTTTTCATCGGCATGCGTCCTTGAGGAAGGTTAGCGAGCAGCGCGTTGAACGTTTCGCTCGAGAATCTCGAGAATTCTTCACCGCAGCTTGAGCCTGCAAAGGCGTTTGTGTGTTTGTTGAGGAAGAGACGAGGAGCAGAAAATCTGGGCAAAGGTTGAGGCCAAGTTTATAGGGAACTAAAGAAACGGCAGGACTAATGATCTTTTAAATTATTCCCGATAGCAAAGGAGAATGAAGGAGGAGTCGGAGGAGTCGCGAAAGTTGGTTCGCGCTCAGGCCATCGGAGGATTCTTCCAACGTCTGCCTTAAAGTATAGCGCGCTGAAAAGCTAAACTTGGCAGACTCGAATGATAAGGAAAGACGAACGATGAGACGATGAGAATGTGAATAGAAAATCGTGGGTGGATGCCCATGAGGAAAAGATCGAATGACACCGAAGAAAAGGAATAGATGAGTTCGAGCTCTCCATTGAGTACGTAGTCGAGGGGGCAATAGACCAACATTTCTCAACTTTCTACCCACAACCCCTCCTTCAATTTACACCTTCCCATTTTCTCAGAACCTCTGGAACATTCGAATAATGGAGAGACATAGTTTGCCCGCAAATTTCAACCGCCACGTAAATTTTCCAGACTCTTATTGCTCAGGATCTCAGATGCTCAATTTACAGAGCGACTAACGCGATTATTTAGAGATGCGCAAGCGTCTTGATGTCAAGTATTAAAAAGAAAAGTTCGAATCGACGATGGGGAGGTGTGCCGCGTGTTTATATACTCGAGATTAGGCCTTTTTACGTTACGCTCGAACTTGGAGTGGTTTGTCGTTAAAAAACGCGACGGTTTATTAAAAATTGTAATGGCGATTGCATCCAACGGCATAAGAATTTTTTCGAACATCCACGCATTTTTTTTTTTATCGTTAAAAATAAACTAATCATTTCATGTAGTGACTGAGTCCTTCGGATTTCTTCGATTTTGCTTCCTCATGGAGGAAGCATTGTAACGGTGAAATTATTTTTCCCAGATTTCAAGGTTAATATGCTTAAAATGTCCCAAAGCATTGGAAACCAATCAAAAATAAAAAAAATTGAAGACCAACAGATCAGTTCAGCCAAATGAAAAAATCAAAAAAGTTTGTTTTTTCGTATTTGCATCATTTTGCTTCCTCATGGAGGAAGCTATGTGACAGTGCAATATTTTTTTCCCGATTTCGATGTCACTATTTTTAAAATGTCCCAAAACGTCGAAAAATTTCATCTAGAAAAAATGGCCGGATGTGTGTGTGTGTGTGTGTATGTTTCAGCACTGTAAAGTTCAGAGGTTCATAACTCGAGAACGGTTTGAGCTACAGGGCTCCGGTTTTGCACAGCCGTTAATCCATACAAACTCTTCATTCTCTGATAATTTTGTTGGAATTGCTAGAAAAATACGAATTATACAACATTTCAAAATTTTCAAAAGATCGTCGACACTCTGGGTTTCAAAATTTCTAGATTTGTTGGTCCACCATCTAGAAAAGAATGGAAGCTTGAGTCTTCAAGTTTAATAAACATAACAATCTGCTTGATTATTCGCACGTGGTTAAAGTCAAGTCACAATGGTTTTTTTTATTTTCCTCAAATTCCTCCAGCCTGTGTCTCACACACAGAGACACAAATTCTCAGTATCTTTCTCTCTCGGTGTGTGAAGATGCCCGAGGGTTAATCCTTTGGTCGAAGGGACTTGAAAGGTCAGAAGGTTGAGGGATAGCGTTAGTACGGAACTCGTGGGATTTTCGTAATCCTCGAAGCGCGCTGCATGGACTTGATCCGGACACCCGTAGTACGGGGAGCGAAGCTCTTTGCAGTCAGTGCGAAAACTGGTCTCATAGTAGCGGGGACCACGTATAGAGATACTCACCTAGTCCCCGAGCCTCGTGAGAGATAGTTCCACTTTCTGTTTTCGAATCGACCAGTCTATTCCGGAGGTTAAACGGCAAGTCCGAGAGAGAAGAGCAACGAGATCGATTCGCGTTGTGGATTCACCACAAGCGATGCAGATTCTCGTAATGCCTTTTGTGGCTAATAAATCTGTGAGATCTCATAGAGCTGCGATCGAAAATCATTTGGTCCATGACGATTTTTGTCCAGAGACTGTTTACTAATTATAATAATTCCTTGGCTAATAAATTAGAAGCGTAGGGACGAAATTTTTACAATGAATTTCAACGATTGGTCGTGGAAAAATCGTGACAAAGAATTCTGGATAAAAAACTCTCTGCCTGGAGGATCGAAAAGAGTTTTTCAATGGCGGTGAAAAAAAACGTCGCTTAATCGAGTTCCGTAACTTAATTCCCATTTAAATTGAAGCAAAGAGTCGTAGCCAGTGTGACTGTTGGAAAAAGCGATTTGTAACGAACGAGGAGAATCTGTGAAACCGACAAAAAGTGATGAGAGATTTAGCTGGAAAATGAGCAAGACTGCTCCGCGCTCTCGACGTCGAGCTTTATCTCTTCTGCTACCTCGAGAGATAGTTTCGATTCAGTTATCCAGTTCGAATCGTGGGCTTTGTCTACAGCCTGTTTAACCGAGAGTCAATGTCACAGGGAAGGTGATGAGACTGATCACGACTAAGTGCGACGAAGCATTGTTGTAAATTTTGGCTCTTTTCTGAACGCACATCGGGAGCAACAGATTTGAAAAATTAAATGGACAAAAAAAATTTACGAAAAAAAAAAAATTTCGTCCCTAGAAAATAAAAAACAAGCTGCAAATTACCATTTGCAGCTTTTTTCCTATTTCCATTTGAATTGTATCATTTTGACAACTTTCCTAGCAAGCAAAGAGAAAGTACAAGCTTATACACAATATTTAAAACAATTTGCAGAAATTAATGTGGTTCGACGATTTTTCACATATCTCAGATTTTCGTAAAATTCAAAAGACCATCGAATTAAAACCGTTCGACCGATGTTCCCCAAATTCAACATCAACCTTCCTATTATGATGCTCCATTCATAAAAAAAAAAAAAACTAGAAATGAATCTGAAAATTTGCGGAAACTGGAGCGTCGACACTCTTTTTTTGAAAATTTCAAAACACTGTAGAATCCGTATTTTTCTGGCAATTCGAACAAAATTATCAGAAAATGAAGAGCTCGTATGGATTAACATCTGTGTAAAACAGGAGCTCTGTAGCTCAAGCCGTTATCGGGTTATGGATGTTTGAATTTTGCAGTGCCATAACGTACACACACAAATTTGGACATTTTTTCTAGATATGATTTTTCGATGTTTTGGAATATTTTAAGACCATTGACATTGAAATCTGGGAAAAAGAATTTTACCGTCACATGGCTTATTACATAAGAGAACAAAATCGGAAGATAGTAGGAGAAAAAAAAAGAATCATCGCGACATTCTGTGAAAAAATATAAGACGCAGAAAATAATAATATCGTCGGGACTGGAGTTGTATATATGCGTCCCGACGGAATCTGTAGCAAGCCTCCAGGAAGTTGGGGTACACGTAGACGAACGTGTGTGTAAAGAGATAGTGAGAGTGAGGCACACGTGGTCCGAAGTATTCGTAACCAGAGGAGTAACGTGCATTGTTTCTTCGTTTTGTTTTTCACGGTGGATCCTTACGGAATAGCGGAATGTCGGAGGACAAAACGTAAACGTCCCATGAGTGTTGTGACGCGGAGAAGCGAGCTGGTGCCTGAAAAAGAATGGGGCTGTTGCATAAATATGTATAGATTTGTGTCGGGACTTTAAGAAGGGCATATCCGGTGGATTCCGAGGGTGGAATCGAACCCGTTACGTAGTGGTGTAATCGACGATACAGTCCGTAAGTACACCGGTGTGCGCACGGGAGAGATTACGAGGAAAGTAGAAGCGCAGATGGAGCCGGAAAGAGGGAAAAAGTATAGGAAAAGAAAAAAAAACGTAAATCCGATGTGCCGCTTAAGCAATGGAGGACACCGTGGAAAAATACTGGCTTATGTAGAGAGGGGGGGGGGGGGGGAGTCGGAGAAGAAAAGCGACAGAATTCGTCGCGAATAAAGCGGCGGAGCGAAAAGGGACTTAAGAGACACTCCGATATGCGCGCATGCTACGATCCAGGCGGGTGCATGCGACAAGGACTGGCGAGGAAGAAGGATGGAGAGGGGGGGGGGGGAAGTTACAGTGGTACGCTTACATATCTATTCGTGAATATTGGAATAACTCGGATGCCGGTGTTTCCGCAAGGGAGGAACCGGCGCGACCGTCGACGACGTATCATCCGAGCTCCCACCTCTCCTCCTTTTTTCTCCCTTCACTTTCATCGGATATTTTGGCACGACGGGCGATGAGAAATCCACGTCCCGGAGTAGAAATAAGTGAGGAACTGTCGGCAGGATTGTCATATATATATATATATATATATATATATATATATAGGAGTTGGCCCTCTCGTGCGATTGCTATGAACAAGACATTCTTCGCGGTCTCTGTGGACCATTCCAACCCTCGCCAATCTTATCACCTTGGTCGAGCAGCTACCCGAAGAGATCTGCTCCATGCACTTTGGAGCCAGTGTCTGAATCCAAGTTTAACAGACGTGGGTGACCAGGCGGAGAACAAAAAGAGAGAAGCGAGAGAAAAAAAAGCGAGCACAACTGCAGGAATGAAGAGAAAAAGTGAAATACAAGTAGAAGAAAGAGGCTCCAGGCAGACGAGCCGTTAAAATTTTCTTCTGCTTCTCGAAAGCCCAAGTTTTCTTGTTCCATCCTCTCGCTTATCCCTCATAGCCTGTCCTCCTCCCTCTCCCTCTCTTTCCACTTGCCTTGTGTTCACAGGAGAATCGTTCTTCATACCTGACTCGGTCAGGCATGAGACCTTTTACCGCACGTACCGATGCTCATCTATTCAGGTCCCTCTCGTCGCCACCAATTCTACGCGATTCAACACATGCTTTTTTTCCCTTGCTCCTAACACATGCTCGAAACGTTGCTTAAGCAGGTGGAATCGAATCTCCAGCTCTTTCGTTTGCACGGCAAACTCGTTGATGTTGGATTTAGACAAATTCGTAAAATATATCATGTTGACGAAAATCTGTTTTTTTCTTGAGCAGAGCTGATAATTACTTTGCAATATTTGGTCTGGTCAATAAAACGATCATCTCTAGCAAGCCAAGAACAAAATCGACACGAAAAATAACCATAATTTCCAAAATTCAACGAATCATTTATGGGAAAAGCATTTTTCTTTGAATCGCAACGTTGCAAACTTCAGAGCCATTTATTGTCTGAGCTTGATGAAGGATTTTGAATTGAAAATAAGGAAGAAATGGTTATATTGTTTTCCTGGTCCGGTGTTACAGGTAGTGGTGCATTAATTGAGTTTTGAATTAATTTCAATGATTTATTGCGCTTTAATTAATTGAATTTTTAAAATTTATTTTAATTAAACTCTAATCCAAGCTAGATAATTAATTCATTATCTTTTTTGGGATTTTTTGGCCATAATTTCCAAAATTCAATAATAAGTTAATGGAAAAAGCATTTTTCGATGAATCCCAACGTTGCAGACTACAGAGTTATTGAAATATTCACGTACCCGATTTGAAGGACTGGGAAAGGATTATAAAAATTCTTGAAGCTGTTTAAGGCTTTTCCTGTGTCACTTTAAATGTTGGGGAGTGAAACAATGGGGAATCAGTATGGCTAATACGGTATGCCGTAATTGCATCTCGGGGGTCACATCGTCTGACCGCAATCGATTCGATCTACTGATTATCCGAAAGGAGGAATACGACTAGACCACGGATTCCCCATTGCCTTGAAGTAGCTACGGTATAGCTTACCAAACAAACCGCCATATCGCGGACAGAGATCTCTATAGGTTGCAGTCCCAACGTGAATTTCTACGATCTTAGGAATCGCATAATACGCTCTATATGTAAGGATATCGAGCAGCTTTTACCAGGATCACTTGAAGCCAATGTTTTCGATGTTTTACGATCTTTTTACGCGGTCTGGCGCTGATACGAGGCGTTGCCCGAGCCTCGCCAGCAACACGAACTCCCTATAAACGTGAAAAACATAAAAAAAAAAAGAAAAACGAAAAACGACAATAAAATCTTATTCCAGTCGACGAGAATTTTTACATACGAGTGCTGGACTGTTATCCCAGTTTGCGAACGACGTGCGACCGAGAATCGCCAAGTAGAAACGTCAAGTGAGTGCTCAGACGACCAGAGACGACGACCGCACGATTACGTCCTTCTCAATTCTCACTTTGGGGTTTGACAACCGACACTTGCTATTGCCAACAGTTTCGTCATAATTGTCACACAGATTCTCATCATTATACTCGTCCACCCTTGAAAATCTCGGTTATAACCTCAATCACCAGTTACGACTCAAGCTCAACCGCTTCCTAGTAAACTAAATCGTCAGATCTTGTTCTGGGGCTATAACCATTTAAGCAAATGCTTTCTTGGTCGCTTTACCGTTTGGTAATGTTATTCCATCGTCATTTTATTATAATAACACGTAGTGATTCGATACTCGTTGTTGTGCCATTAGCACAGAAGCATCTTGTCGGTCTCTGCTGAAGGGGAAGATATTGGGAGTCTGCGAATTTCTTTCGAAATAACTCCGAAGTTTGCAACGTTGAGGTTCAACGATCAATCCTATTTCCATTTATTATTTATTGAATTTCGGTAATTATGGCCAAAAACATCCCAAAAACGATCATTAATTAACAAATTAAATTTAATCAAAATCTACATAAAATTAATTTTAAAAATTGAATTGATTAAAACTCAATAAATCATTGAAATTATTTCAAAACTTAATCAATACACAATTGGCTGTAACATCGAATCAAAAAAACAGAATAACCATTTCTTCCTCATTCGGAAGAAATGACTCGGAATTTGCAACGTTGAGATTCAACGAAAAATGTTTTTTTCATTAATTATTTATTGCATTTTCGAAAGTATCGCCAGGTTTTGTGTCGATTTAGTTTTTGGCTCGCACGAGACGATCTTTTGTTCCAAACCGAATGTGACAAATGATAGATCGAAAGCTGATCCTGTGTGTCTTATCCAGTGGCTTGGAAAATAGTATCGAAATATTGTTTCATGATTAGATTTTATCGTTTAATAAAAAAGTTGCTATCTAACAAGTGGATTAATGACGTGCGAGAATAAATGTTCGTGCATTAAAATAGGTGATAAATTTGGTCGGGAGGAGTTGACCAAATGGCCAGACAGACTGTGAAAATGAGTGGAACCGATGAATGTAGAAAGAAAAGCGGTATGTTTCTGTCTATAATTGAGGAATTATCGAAGTTGGAGAATTGGCGAGTTCTGCATGTACTTTGGAGGTAGAATGTGGTCATAGTATTTGGCGACTCTGAACACGTAGTTCGCTGTCCGTTGGAGTTTGGTAGTGACAGTAAATGGGAGCTTAGTTGAGCAAGGGAAAGCTGCCAGCCCATGTCGCTGCTTCTGACCCCCATATACATGTATAGCTATGGTTGAAACTTCAGTGAGCAACACACGTCACTGCGAACAATTTCATCTCGGTGCGAGAGTTAACACAGAGGTTTATGTGTGTCTATGCGGTGTGTGGATGTGTGTATGGGGGAGATGGTATCGCTCAACATCGACAAGAAGGAGCATGTGAGGGGGGAAAGTGCGGAGGGGGGGGGGGGGGGGGAGCGAAGGTGGTTCTGGGGTTTATGTAGGGGTTGAAACGGCGATTAGGGTATTGAGGGTACGGCGAGGTAAAACGTCGGTGGTGGTGCTGCTGGTGGCACTAGTTCGGCAAGGGCTCAACCGGCAGAGAGAATCGGGCTGCTAAGTAGCATTTAATTGAACGCTCCATTCGAGTTCGTTAGCGTCGAGCGCAATTATAGCCTCCTACCTATATTCTATATATATTCCTTGCCTATCTATTAGTAAGAGTTTGATTATAATTACCGGGCAGAATCGCGTACGAGGAGGAAGAGAGGCAGAGGCTAAAAGAGGTTACGCGATATCGGCGCGAAAATTCAACTCTCCTCATTCCTCATGCTAGTCTGCCTCCTTCTCCGCCTTCTCTTGATCCCTTTTCGCATCTCTCAATGCCTTCGCTCTTCGATCCTGCGTTAACATTTACTCCGATAATCTCGTGGTGAGCGGATCACTCGGTGAATCACATCGGAATTAAGAGGGTGGCGAATACGCATTTATATCTCTGACGAATACGCTTAACTGCTCCTCAGATTTCGGGGCAAACTCCGATTGCTTTTTAAAAAAGGGTGTTAATTTAGATCGAGCTATAAAACTCCATGGATCATCAACTTGTTCTGAAGATGATAATATACCGAACTTACAAGCTTTTGACGATGAGATGTTCTGTTTTTGCTGCCTCATAGAGAAAGCTAGGTGACGGTGAAATTTTTTATTTTTCCAAATATCAATGTCAATGTCCTAAAAATGTCCCAAAACATCGAAAAATCGTAGCTAGGAAAAATGTTCGGATGTGTGTGTGGGTCTATGATATATATGGCACTGCAAAATTCAAACGTTCATAACTCGAGAACGGTTTGAGCTACTTGGCTCCCGTTTTGCAAGGATGTTAATCCATACGAGCTCTTCATTCTCTGAGAATTTTGTTGGAATTGCTTGAAAAATACGAATTGTACAGAATTTTGAAATTTTCAAAAAAAAACTGTCGACGCTCTAATTTCCCCAAATTTTCAGATTTATTTCTAATTTTTTAAATATAAATAGATTATCATAATAGGAAGGTATTGAATTTGGGGAGTATCAATCACAGGGTCAATGATCTTTCGAATTTTACAAAAACGTGAGATTTAAAAAGAAACCGCTAAACCACATTAATTGCTGCAAATTTCGAAAAATATTGCGTACAACTTCGTACTTCCTCTTTACTTTCTAGAAAAGGTGTCAAATTTTCCCTTTTTTTTTGTCGTTGCCCCTCGTGAAGAAAAGGAAGCGGTGAATATTGTTTTTCTTTCGAGATAAATCGTTTATGATTGATTCGTGATTGCCTTTTACAGTCACCCTCAAAATGGCTGTATAAATTGTGATAAGAATAAATTTGGATAAGAGCGTCGGCGGTAGTTGGTTGCGAGAGCAAAGAAGCGAGAATATTCGAACTCGATTTGCGTGAGGGCAAAAATCAGTCGATCGCTCTTGTTTTTTTTTTTCCGGCTCCCTCGGCCCAATACTCTTGTGTATTGACACGAAGCACAGCTAATATTTTTTGTTTTCCCCTTTGCCTCCCTCCCTTCCGTCCTTTCAATGCCACACATGACGTTGGTGAAGTGAAATAGCGGAATGGAGAAAGCGCGACAGCTAAACAAACGAGCGAGCATTCGGTATATCGACACGACCTGGGATTTATCGCTCATTGTTTCTCATACGATACTCCTGGTGCTGCTAGCTCTTGCCATGTATACTTGTACCTATCGAGCCATCTATATATGAACAGTCGTGATTTTCGATTTTTCTGCCACAATAGCGAATGATTGTTTTTTATCATGCAACCCGAGCTCGATCACACATCGAAAAAATTTCGTTCGGTACAAGAAAAAAAAAGGCGGTAAAACTGAAAAAGGGGCGAGTGCCCAAACCCAGAAACTAAAAAAAAATCGCCGGTTCATAAAAAAATGTCAAAAATTCGAGAAAAATGAAAAAATGAAAAGAAAAAATCGAGAACAAACAAAAAAATCATAATTTCCAACATGATCTTGATTGTTTTTTTGCCATGCGACCCGAGCTCGATCACAAATTGAAAAAATATCTTTTAGTACCAGAATAAAAACAGTAAAACTGAAAAGGGGACTAGTCCCTGAATCGAGAAACTAAAAAAAACTCTGGTTTGCAAAAAATATCAAAAAATTGAAAAAAACAAAATCTTCCGTCACTATTGATTTTCATGGACGAGCTGTAATTCATGGGTTGAGCTGTAAAGGACGCGTCAACGTTGAATGAAGATGGATTGACAGAGTTGTTGACCAGAGTCGTTTTTTTTTACCCCGAACCGAATAAACTTCATCGAGCTGACGAAAAAGATTTTTTGTCGTACGGATGCTCCGTTATTTAATCGTGAACTTCGCTTATCCTGGTCGCGGGATAAAATAATTGGGTAAGGAGTGAAGAAGATGCAACAGCTCGAGCTGCTCGCATCCGTGAAGTGGAGAAATTGGCGATTTTTTTCTCGGGGTCGTTCGTGTTTCATCGCTTAATTAAAAAGTTATGAAAAGTTTGGGATCGCCTGGTTGAGCGACTCAAAGGACAACGAACAAGAACGCTCCATGTTTCGAGGGATTTCATTGTGTTGGAATGTTTATTCCAGTACATAAGAGAATCGGTCGCATGAACGAGATACCCACGAGGAATAATAAAAGCACTGAACTTTGATGACGACCTTTCAGGAGGAGCAAAGAAAAAGAAAGGGAAAGGGGAAACAAAGGGATCGGAAACTCGTCGCCCTCTCAGGGCTACACTGCAGTACGTTGTTGGGCCAACTCGTCTCGTGTGATAAACCAAGTACTAGAAGCCTATACGTGGATGCACGAAAACGAGGCAAAAGAGTGAGATAGCTCGTTTAAATCACGATTTTTCCAGTAGCCCGTCAGCCGCAGCACACACGCCAAAGGTTAACACAAACATCACTCTATATGTTGTACTTTCTCGTAGCCATGTGTGCTTGTGTACGTGCCACAGGGCTATAGAACGTGTGAGCCTCTGTGAGGTTGTTAACAGGGACTCTGGTAGGATTTTTCGTATGGTACGACTACCTTAATAAATATATAGGAATATATGTATATTTGGGGGTCTATAGATAGTGTGGGTGTAGGAATAGTGTATGGACTGGTATCTAGAGCTGGGAAACTCACGAGACAGGCACTGATATCGATTGGATTGGGTAAACGAAGCTACCGACAGTAAATTTCCTTCTTTTTACGATAAATTATTATTTCGTGCTATTGGACGAAAGAAAATTATTATCCACTGGGCGAGCTTGTCGCTCGGTATAAGGGACTCCGTTTTTGCATGGAATCATTTTCGGAATTGGGAGAAAATGCTTTCCCATGAATATTCAGTTCTGACTAAAAGAAGCCATGATTAATACAGTTTTGAACTTTTGATTGAAGCGCCAAAATACATCGTTCGGAAATGTAATTACTGGACATTTGAAAAATTCAGAGAATCGACGGGGAAAATTCAGGTTTTGCCAATCGAGCTTCTTCCTTCTGGTTCTTAATTACTCATTATCAACTTCTCTGTGACTTAAGTTTTTAACAATCGCACAGTTTTCTTTCTTCTGTCCTCATTTTTTACCGGGTTTTCATTTCTCCAGAATTCTCTCGTCTTCCCGTACTCGAGTTCTCGTTGCATGCGACTCCGCCGAATGGGAGATAATTAATAATTAATTAGTGATTAACGTTCATAGAAAAATTGTCAACCAAAACATTACAACAATAACGAGCACGACAATATGATAATAATTTAATAAAATTTGGTAATAATATTCTTCAACATCGAATATGATGACACAATTTTTTTTCTATTTTTTTCATCTACATAGTTGTCGAATAATTTGAGTTTACGATTCCCGAAACCTATGCTTATGCCTGTAAACTCTAGTTAACAATTACTCGAAAACTATATAAAGAAAAAAATCTTTAAGAACTTGTAACATTCATATTTTTAATACTAAAGAGTTTGCTGACTAAATTTCATGAAATTCTAATGAATTTGAATTTCGCTGTGTTTTTAAAATGTCAACATTGTTGTGACATCCCACGTTTCTTAACGAATGCATCGACGCATAAATAGGAAGCAATGGGCAGGTTATAAAAATCGATAAAGCCTTAATATAAATGAGAGGCTCGATATCACACGTACGTTTAATTTAATGAAAACGTAAAACTCGATAAATTAACGTTCATTTGGAAAGTATCAATAAATTGGAGGGTACACCGCGCCACATAGATCGCTGGCGAGGAAATCGTCGATTGAACGGGAATTAATCGATTAAAATGCAATTTCATTGGTTTGTATTGGAGCAAGAGTTCGAAAATACGAAACAAATTGATCGGTTCATTGATTCGGACCAAAAACAACAATTATACGTTCGAAATGACTTGCTCCAAGACACGAAATAATAAGAATTTTTTTTTTAAATAGGTACGTGCTTATTGTTTATTGTTTCGTCCG
Source organism: Campopleginae sp. 14b (assembly GCA_030522525.1). Classification (NCBI taxonomy): domain Eukaryota; kingdom Metazoa; phylum Arthropoda; class Insecta; order Hymenoptera; family Ichneumonidae; species Campopleginae sp. 14b. Next base: position 78,832 of record JAPYYS010001289.1, read on the forward strand.
ACGATAAATACTTGAGGCTCGAACGAGAGTTCCCTGGAGTGTTGCAGAGTATCGTACAAAATATTCCAGTATTTTGCACCAATAGAGAAGGTTAATGTATACTAATGTATATTGAAAACTCGGTCGTCTATGCGGTGAGACGGTAAGGTCGAGCGTGGGTCGCCGCAAACTTCTTAAGCAAAAGGAAATTAGAGACCTCAGTATGGGAGAGAAGACCGAGAGGGCTGGGTGGGAGGGAGAGAGGGAAAGAAAATGGGCAAGTAAAACGTCGTCTGAAATAAAGCGGCCAGACTGAATCCTGGGAAAAGTAAGCAGGCGGTGAGAAATGGGAAAGGGGGAAACCAAGAAAAAACAAAGGATGAAGAAAAAAAAGGAACTAGGTAGAAGAAAAAAAGGGAACATTCAGCGATGCAGAAGAGAAGCAGCGGATTTGGAGAAATGTCGAGACCGTGAGTATACCGGGCGTGGTATTAACTACATAAATAACATGCAAGCGGTGGGGACAGCCTCCACAGATGTGTGTGCGACTATATGAACCGACATGGCACACACAGACCATATACCAAGCAGAAGAATATAAAAGTACAGCTTTCCCGAAGGGAACTTTCTTTCTTTCCCTCTCTTTGCGTTTTGCTGCTCCGATAAGGTTTGTGGAATGTTTAAACCTCCTTCATTATTTCTTCGCTTAAGAAAGCTCTGTCGAAAAAACGCGTATACAATGAGAAGACGTGGAAAGCCTAAGACTTGATAAAATGAAACAAAAATGAAAAAAAAAACAAAAAAAAACTTTTTTGCGTCCAAACACGTTTTTTTTTTAATTTTTCAAAATTTAAAACGTTTTTTTACTGTAAATGTGGAGGAGGAAGGACAATGGCAGAGTGTTTACTCTGATTTATTATGCAATGCAAATTTGAATGATGTTTAAGTTTCTGGGGCGTTTGTTATTTATTTAATTAAGTCAAGACACGTTTGAGTCGATTTAAAATGGAGAGAGGTCGCACAGCTCGTTCGCTACATAATTCATGGTCTTCAAGGTGGACACGATTTAGTCTGGTTTCTGAATGGCTCGGGCAAGACGCTCGCTCTCCTTTAATCCAACATCGCCAGACGTTTTATTGGCCTGCATCCTCCGGTTGACTCGGACTCAACAATTTAAGCGACAAGATCGAAAGAAAGTCTGTAGCTCTTGGAGAAGGGAGTTTGCTCGATAAACGGTCGCGTATTCGTACGCCCAGTGGTACAATGAGTGGCTGAGTAAATATTTGAAGGGGATAAAGGGGACGAAAAGGAATAGAAATGCAAAAGGAAGTTGGAGTGATTGGCAGAAGTTGAAAAAACGAGCATCTCGCTGATTAAACTCGAGTCGATTATCATCTGACCTTTGGCGTGTGTTTGCTCAACGTTCACGAAACTTCCTTCACCTTGTTCGAGGAGAAAAGAAGGAGCTTCTCCCCAGCAGCATTCGGCATGACGGATGAGAAAAAAGTTGGAACCACTTGTAGCGTTTTCTTTCCTCGCGGAGCCAAGAAATAACGACGTGCGACTCGAATCTTTTTCGGCGTTGACCCAAATGATACAAACTGCCTCACGTCAATGTCTGCTCAAAGCTCTCACTCAGGACTTTCTCAAATGCTCCCTGGGGCTTCGAGTCATCGTTTCTATCGCATTTGTACCTTTACAATTCGTGCCACATGAGAACGGAAAGGGCGAGGGAGAAATAAATATAAAAATCGTGGAAAAACGTTGCTCGACGTAAAGTTGAATAATTCGCGAGCGATCGCAGCGATGATATCGCATGAAACGGCGTATGCAAAAGAGAGCATACAGCACATGGGAATTCGGATCGTTCACCACAACAAAAGAGGAGGCGTGTGGAATCCAACATACGCGCATTGGAAATATCACGTGCCTTGAAAACAGAAAATTTTATCGACAAAACGCAAAATCAATGAATTACTGCTATTGCTCCCATGGGAAATACAATTTCGATTTGAATAAAAGCGTCCTCGTCACTTTATGTGCACCGTCGAAATTCTCATCAAAAAGTTTGACAACAATTTCCACGTACGCATTTCAAAACAACTGCCTCGATTTTCAGTACACAATAATCAAATTCAATTCATTTTAATTTGCATTAATTTGATTAATTTAATTCAAACCAATTCAATTAATTAAATTAATTTTATTTATTTATTTTTATTCATTAATTAAATTCAATTAAATCTATTCAGGATTTATTGAATTAAATGAAATTAAATAATTTATTCGTTCAATTTACTTATTATTATTTATTAATTATATTTCATTAGATTCAATTGAATATTAATTTAATAATTTAATTTCAATAATTATTGTTAATAAACAATAATTGTTAGATTACGAGCGCACTGAACAGCCGAACGGAGATGTGGAAATTCCATTCAAATTCTGGTCGGCGCTTCTTCGACAGTGCTTGGGTGAAAATCAATGTAAAATGTCAAGTTTATGTGAAAAGATCGTTGTGGCTTACCAGTTATATCCTCTTTTCTTCATCTCTTGCTCTCGTGTTCTCCTCGAAAATATAAAAGAAGGATGAGGGAGAAAGAGATGTAGAGAGGGGGAGGGGGGAGGGGGTTTCACAATGTACGAGAGGTTGAAAACTGAAGAAGAGGATTTGTTTGCAAGTCGAACGGTTCGGCTTAATTTAACGACGAGAACGTGCCCACCCTGAGCCTCGGAGCTTTTCGCCGCGATGAGAGAGGCCCTTCGTGATTTTCCACCGGAAAGAATGGGCGGTATAGCTTGCACAACTCGGAATTCCATTTTCAAAGTTCTCCAGGGACGCGGCTGCTCGCTTCGGAGGGCGATGTGGCATTTGCGAAATGAATTAATATCGACGCGGCTTCCGCAGCAGCGTTTTTCGTGGCAGAAGGGCGGCTGGCATGGAGGATGGACGAATAAGTTAGGCAGGACGGTTCGGTTATTCTCTTCGGGCTACTCCGATATGCTTGAATGCTCGTAATAATTGCAATCACGACGTCGACGACCAAGAAACGGTAGTGGCCGCCTCCGGCACACGCTTCTATTTGGCTTGTCATGCTTTTTTTCGGGTTAACTATTTTCCCGAATCGAGGAACCTTTTCAATGTTACTTCGTAATATTATCCACAATTTTTTCTGTATTTCCATTTTAAGAAAAAAAAAAAACAAAACAAAACAAAACAGAAACTGAACTCCAGTGCTTAATTACTCGAAAACTATGTAGAAGAAAGTTCTTGAAAAATTTGTCCATTCATATTTAATACTAAAGAGTATGGTCACCAAATTTCATCAAATTCTAATCATTTCGAATTTTTCCAGGCTCGTAACATAGCAACATTGTTGTGTTCAGCCCACCTCCTTAGCGTGCTGGTATTGACAGCTCCCTAACTCGGAATAAATGTGAAGAAAAATATTGTGAACGATAAGAGTGCAGCAGTCTGATTGCGAGAAGGGTTAAAACAATGAGGATAAAATAGGGAAAAAGAGAGAAGACGTGAAAGGGCGTATTTGGTTGAGTTTCATCGTCGAGTCTGTTGGTCGATTTCCACTCGAGAATTCTAGCAGAGATAGAGTGAAGAGTAGTCATCACGTGTGTCTATACATCAGAGAAAAAGGTGTATATATTCGCATCGTTCACCAAAATCGTTCACAGCGTTTCTCCTCTTCAATCCACGGTGCGGAGTCGTTCACGTTGCGTGCTCGTAGTACTCTATGATGCTATTGCCTTTCAGCCGAGTGCTGCCACGGTTAAATCTTCCACCAAGTATATACGTACATAAAAATGTCTATATACATATATACTAATCGTATGGGGCATACGAATAGCAAGTAAAATGGAGAAGGACTGATAGAGCCGGGAGGGTTCGTACTGCACGTACGTTATGCGAAGTAAAGCATGGCTCGGTTACAGAGACCGAGAGAGAGGAAAAGAGAGAGCGAGTGGGAGAGGGGGGGATTGAGAGAAGGAGGATAAAAAGCGAGCGATTGATAAAAAGTAAATGAAAAAGCAAAACGACGAAAGAAGGAGACAAAATTTCAACATTCACGAGAACGACAAAGGGGATGAATCCAAAAGATGAAAAACGCACCCCCGCACGTACGTACACATGCACACACACACACACTCACACACACACACACACACACACACACACGCACACACACACACACACACACACACACACACACACACACACACGCAAAAAGCCATATGAATCCTAGTTTCTTTTTTTTTCTTTCATTTGACCCCGAAAGCTCGCTATCGGTGACATATATATATACGTATACAAAAAATTGTGTGATTGAATTGCATCGCAGCACCCACTGTGCAAGGATTCATCGCGGGCTTCCGAACGTTTTTTCTCTCTACTCTCGATAATAATTGAAGTCCTTTTCCATTGTGCAGATCAAATAATGCGTTCCATCAGATTCCCCTCCCTCTCTCTCCCTCTCTCTCTCTCTCTCTCTCTCTCTCTCTCTCTCTCTCTCTCTCTCTCTCTCTCTCTCTCCCTCCCCCTCGCGCGTCCGCCCGCGCCTGCGGTGGTGCGTCGTGGTCCTGTTGACACACATACCGAGCGGGAAACTCGCTATAAATAGGAACATTCACACAGATACACACATACACGTGTTAACATGTATCCGTGGCGACGGAGCGGCGTGTGTGCGTTTAGCATTGAAATTCGTAATATCGCGATGTTGAAAAATATTTTTACCCTTTCATATGTTTAATCTGTACGTATATATCGGGGAGTTTGGAAAATCTGTAATGTAACGTGCATCGGTGAGGCTAGAATATTCCTCGTAAATATGCCGCCAGAATTTTTTATATGATGCGCCGAGCTCAACTCCCTCGATTCTCGAAAAGGTAAAAAAAAAGGGAAACTCGCTAAAAAATAATCCGGACAGATTTTTTGACTCGCGATCATATCGATAAAACATTTGATACACGTCGAAGACGGTTTTACCGAATAAAATTTTGATCCGTGATCGATCAGAATTGATCGCAATGAGCACACAGACGTTTCAACTAACCGATTTTTTTTCTAGCCTCCCATCCGCACACATATCGGACTTTAACTCGAGACGAGTGAATATTATAATTTCTCAAATATTTGGCAAAGTTTTCAACACCGGAAACAAGATAGGACAGCTCGTGGAAATGTCAGGTAAACTGGAACATTCTCGTGGAGAATTGAGCGAGAGAGAAAGCGATGTGCCGAATGACTGAGTTCTCTTGGTTTGGGTTGACGAGCGGCATTTGCTGCGGCGAAATTCTCCACGAAGGCTCTCCTTGAGTGGCAAAAGTTTAGGAAACTTATCCACTGCTCGGATCTTGTGGGGATCTCAATTTGTAGGTTGGCAGAAAACGGACCGCAGAAAAAGCTCCCGCGCTAGTGCAAAGCGTGTATAAAGTACAACGCGAGCTCGGGATGAATGGAACGATGAAGATATGCCAGACAGAGAGTGAGAGAAGCGAATAGTGGGACAAGAGCTTCGTGTATATATGGGAGCAGGCGGCAAGAAGAGAGAGTATGAACGCGCCACATGGCCGTCGGCGCTTCGCGAATACCAAGCCCGCGAAACCTCTTCCCTACCGCCATTCCAGCCGCAATTCTACTCCATACTTTTGCCATAGGCTTCGAGCCAGTCTGACGAGAAGGGCCTACGATGCTAGAGGCAAAATACAGCCTGCTCTGCTTCAACTATATACCGCTACGTTCCTCTCAAATTGTCAACGTCGGAACAAAAATCTGGGGCTCTCCATCTCCGACATTCATCAACCGCGACGTGTGTCGTTTTTTTTGACATTATTACGAAAATTTAGCATCCACGGGATCGAAGCTTCACCTCAACCAGCCACGTGCCTCATTATTGGCTCCAATTCGCATCTAAAAATGCTGTACAATTCGTATCTTTCTAGCGATTCCAAAAAAATTCTCAGAGCATTAAGAACTTGTGTGGATCAACGTCTGTTCCCTGTAGCTGGAATCGTTCTGGAGTTGTGAACGTTCGAACTTTACAGTACCGTACATGCATACACGCACACACATTTGGATATTTTCGCTAGATATGATTTTTTGAAGTTTTGGGACATTTTAAGCACATTGACATTGAAATCTGGAAAAAAAAAATATTCACCCTCACATAGCTTCCTCTATGAGGAAGCGAAAACCATGAGATTCACTTTTGCACCCCCAACTGTGTCGAGGAACGTTGTCCAAGGTCTTCATCGCGCGTCAGAGTCGTTCGATTCGATCCTAAGAAATGGAGACAACAATTCATCATTCCAAACTGTTAGTTCACGAGAGACAGTTGGTTGTATTTCCGCATAAAGTTTAGCGAGGAGGCACATTGAATGCCACGTACAGAATAAACCGCAATCTCTATGGCTCGAGTTTCAAATAGTTATCGGGTCTCTTGCGGATACAGGAGCGAGGAGTTGCGATAATGTGAGCATCGACGTTTGCAAGGAATTGAACACAGTTGAATCGTCCGAAAGACGAAGTGCCAAGCGAGATAGCATTCCGCATATATAGAACGACAACAAAAAACAAATGAAAATCTCGAGCGGCCATGAAATGCCGAGCTAAATTGTCGCTACACGCATTTTAATACTTTTACGATATTTTCTTTCTATAGAGCGCTACTTCCGGTTTGGAGAATTTACAAATATTCTAGTCGAATGGAGATTCGGTGCTTTGGTACGAACGTGTACTCTCCCCGTGAAATATCTATAACACACACACACGCGTTTATTCTGTATAAGTAAAGTATTGCGGAAGTGTACTTGAGCGTGTGAGATTGCGAGCTTGGAAACTGGCAAACGATAAGAAATAGTGGTTACACGTGCAAGTGCACAGTCATACAGTGTGAAGATTTATTACTGCGAAGTGCACTACAGCCTGTAGATTCGTGCTATGTATTTTTGTACCTTCTACCGTTCGAGGCCCTGCACTCTTTAAATTTCGATTTTTCCAGTCCTTCGTTTTTTTTCTTTTTTTTTTTTACTTTCTTTATAACAATGCTCCATTCCACGAATGAACTTTTTCAAGCTCATTTTTTTTTCTCATATTGCAGTTGAGGGCAAGAAAAGTTTTTGCCAATATTGCTTCTAATAGTTTCGATGTATTTTGACAGCAGGGGCTTTCGATAATGATATCACAGTGATGGAAATTACAGTTACAGTTACATTCTTTAATTACGAGTTAAATAAAAAATGTGAGGAATTTTTTATTTTGGCTTCGTCATACAGGAAGCTCTGAGCATCGTGCATCTTGAGCATCCTGAGCAAGCAATTTGCAGCTTTTTTTCCATTTGCATTTAAATTATATAATTCTGACAACTCTTCTAGAAAGTAAGAAGAAAGTACAAACTTATTTACGATATATTTTACAAAATTTACAGAAATTACTGCGGTTCCACGATTTTTCAAAAATCCCACATTTTCGTCAAATTCGAATGATCATAAAATTTAAAGTGTTCCATCGATATTGCCCAAATTTAATACCGACCTCCCTATTATGATACTCTATTTATAAAAAAAAAAAACAAAAAAAATCAGCAAAAAATCTGAAAATTTGCGGGGATTAGAGCGTCGAAACCTTTTTTAAAAATTTCAAAATGCTGTACAGTCCGTATTTTTCTAGCAATTCTAACAAAATTCTCAGAAAATGAAGAGGTTGTATGGATTAACATCTGTGTAAAATGGGAGACCTGTAGCTCAAACTGTTCTCGAGTTAGGAACGTTTGAATTTTACAGTTCCACACAACATACACACACACACATCAGGACATTTTTTCTAGATATGATTTTTCGATGTTTTGGGACATTTCAAGCACATTGACATTAAAATTTGGAAAACAAATTCCACCGTCACAAAGCTTCCTCTATGAGGAAGTAGAACAATAAAATTAATGAAAATCTTGTCCAACTTGGAATTAAGCTCAAGGATTGAAATTCGTAATTAATTTCTAATATATTTAATTGGTAAAATAATGGAAATGTGCAACGAATTCTCCTTGAAAAGTTGGACTGAAATGCAATTGCAATTAGTCGAATGAAAACTGAGGGAGGAGAAATGTACGAGCGGAGTGTGGTCATTAAAGAGGCTGATCAGTGAGTCTGGCCATATGATGGCTGGATCTACTAGTCGTCACGGATATATAACGAGATGCAGAGCACGATGTACTGTATACCTGGGATGCATTGATGCGGGTCGGTGTTACCAGGCAACGGGGATGGAGGGATGAGTCGAGAGGGTTGGGATTCACGACCACAACGTTCTGGCAACATCGAAACGACTAGTGATACTCCGAGGCATATTAAAAATGAAGGTAGAAGTAAAAAAAGGCGATGATGACAAAGAAAAAAGGCAAAAAAAAACGTTTGGTAACTCGTCGCTTTGGCTGCCTTTATTTTTATCATTCTCTCGTTGTCCCGCAGTTTTCTTTTTTTCTTCATACGATGCGGGTACACATTTTCGTACGTGAACAAGCCAACGGGATGAGCGTCAAGTGACTACCTTTGAGATTAAAAGAAAGATCCGTTACATATTTGATTAAAAACAAAAAACAAACGTGTGGTGTAGGAAAAATTGCATTTTCACGCCTTTGAGAATTCACTTTTGAGAAAAACCTTTTTTCCTCGCTCCTTGCCACTGTGTCCATTACACTCCAAAATTTCTTTCACATCTCTTACGCACAATAGAACTGCCAAGTGCTCGGCAATGACGCGAGAGGATTGACGTAAAGAGGCACGAAAAAAAAAAGTTTTTCTTTTTTTTTCGTCTCGTTCCGAACTCGCACCCTGTAATGCATTCGAATATGTCGCATTCCGTCAATTCACTTTTCGGTCCATCTGGCATATAGCGGCGTTCCCAATGGCAAAATAATGCGCCTGTGTGGACTAGTCGATCATTGAGAGGTAGAGAGAAAGAGAGGAAAGAGTGCAAAGTAGAAAGACGGCTCTTTGTACGAGGATTGGATATGCAGATTTATAATTTAGAAGTGAATTCAACTTGATGTCATCCACGGCTCGTATAAAAAGCAGCTGCTCTCTTCTACCGAAAAATCGCCTGGAAATGACCCCAATTTCAAAACGTTTCAGCGTAAAAAATGAAAAAAAAATATATTGATAAATTATTCATGTTCATCGAGACTTTAATAAAGAAAAAAAATATTCTGTATTTATTAACACGGGGCTCGCATGAATGAGGTTAATTATACACACACACTTCAGGCCCCAGATTATCATTTGCAGGATCTCAACGTTAATTCCTCGATAAATATTAAAGTTGAACGAAAAACGATTCGAGAACAGATAAAAAATGGAGAATTTATATCACATGGAAAATGAAGTTAAAGACACGAAAATATGCAGACATGCGGCCAACCGCATGTCTGCAAATTCATTTTTATCGCCCAGTAAATTTCCAACCCATTGGTTGATCCTCGTTACCCCCGAGAATCGCAAACGTTCATCTTTCTCTCCCATTCAGTTAGAGCTTTTTTCTGTACACTCGGAAAACCTGGCGTCCGTGTGTCTCCGTTCAAAAGCCGTGATCGAACAGCTGCTGCGTGTGCAACGAAACTAAATGGAAATTTTAAGTGCAGCCCGGCAACAGGAACAACCCCTTTTTCAATCCTCACCCTACTTTGTTTCCAGCTGCTGGTACAGAAACGATGTAGCAGTCACGCTTAAATTTCTATACATATATAGACCCACACAACAAATATATATTTAAACATAGCAGGATGGAAAGCGTCGGTCCGATCAAGCGAAGGAGCAAAATAGGGCGTGGAGGAAAACGCATGCTGGAGCGAAGACGAAATAGAGCGTGCAGAATACAAACGCGCTCCGTTGTCGTCGTCGACATTTGCGTTCTCAACTTTACAACGAAAACTCTCCAACCATTTCTTTTTCCCTCTTTCCTCGTGTTCTTCCATTCGAACAAGAGATATCGCTCATTAGATCCTCCATTTGCCAACAATTTTCTGCCTGATTAAATATTCACACGAAAAATCCATTTCATCATTTTTTTTCACAACGCTCTCGGAATGAAGATTCCGAAGAATCGTCTCATGTTCATTAGAAAAATGATCAATTTACGGAAAATTGTAAATTTCACTTTTTTAAAAAATTATATATTCATTTCGATTATATTATAATATTATAATATTAATAATTATAAATAATTATCTATATGATTACAAGTATTTATAATTATTTATAAAATGATTGTATAATAATTATTTATATATTCTATAATTATATATATTTCATTTTCATTTTTATTTCATATTTCCTATAATTATTAATATTTTAATTTATAGACCATAAAGTTTGAACTTTTTTTCATGAAATCTCAGTCCACCGACGACCTGAATAGGGAGGACCTGGACCTGGATTGGGAGGATTCAACGGAACGTCGCAAAAGAAACAGAGTCTGGAATTATTTTTTAATATGGAGTAAAAATTTTGACAGATGATGCTTCCTCGTGTAATGTTACGTGTCAAATTGCAGGATATGCATGTATTTTCATTAACCGTTATTTTATATGCACTTGCAATGTTTATAACGGACGTATCATGCCGATGCATCTATATTTTAATTGTATAACTCTCTCCTCTCGTGTTACCAGCAAATGCAAGTGCATGTGCAATTATTTGTGTATATATATATACATGTATTCATGTATATTATACATTAGCGTGTGTGTTTATATGGACGTGGATACATATGCATATATTTGCGGCTCTCCACGACCTCTCGTGACTTAGCGGGTTCACCCCAAGTCTGTAAACCTTGCTGTGGTTTCGCTCTCTCTCTCTCTCTCTCTCTCTCTCTCTCTCTCTCTCTCTCTCCCTCTTTCTCTCCCGCTCGTTTATCTCGAATCTTTCAATTTCTCGGAGTTTTTCCTATTATGGCACCTCGATCTAAATACATATACGTTACAATTTTTTAGTCCAGAATTACTGTTTTATGCATTTAGGTAGTATCTCTATAAATATGGAGGAGGATCCGGACAGGGGAATGAAAAATACATCGCCTTTCAGTTTGAAGCAGAGTTTGCCAATAAAATCGGTTTTTTTTCTGTGCAAATTTTACCCAATTTAATTGACGAACCTGCGACGATGCTCTTTGGCTTATTTCGCAGTTATATTCATTGTTCGCCTCGGGTATTTACTGTAAAAAATCGAAACAAATAAAAAAACTTATAAAAAATTCCAAAAATATTTTTCAACATTTTTTGTTGAGTCGAGAGACAATCGAGTCGAGATAGTTTGGTGATTATTTCGTGAAGACAAAGGCAGGGACGAGATAGAAGGGAAAAAAGGTTGAGGAAGGTAAAAAAAAAGTGAGCAAATCTGGAGTGCTGAATCGATTAGTTTGGACAAACAGGTTTTATATATTCGAGCGAGAAATACAAGGCCGAGGGAGAGAGGAATGAAAGGCGTCGGAGCTTTTCTCACGATCGATCCATCCGGGGTAATTGTTATCGACCCTTTTGCATCCCCTCGGAGAAGCATATATTCCTTGTTCATGTATATAGTGATTTTGTAATTTCCACATTATGGTGGGACGCGATATCTTTAACGCAATTTTTGGCTCGAGCTCCGATGGTTTCTCTCTGTCATTAACGTTTTTCCCTCCTTCGTGCCGTTGTCCATTTTTTCTTTGTTTCGTGCTTCCCTACGCTCTTTGACCTCTCACTTCCGGTCTCGCTCTCCTTATTGATAAAATACTGAATATCAACGTCAGCTTTTACTTTCATCACTTCGTCGCACCACAACAGAGCTATTGTCTCGTTCAGTGTGTGACACTTGGACAAGAAACATATATATTTACTATAAAATGTCCCTAATAGCTGAATTCCGTGTCGCGAGGTCGGAGACCATCCAGAATGCTTAACCCGCGACGAGCACTCTCTATACCTTTTTCTTACCAGCGATTCGGATGAGAGAAGGAAAACGTGCTGGGAGGGAGCGATAAGGGTCGCTCCTGGAATACTATATAACCTTCCCCCTCCCCTTTTCCTAATATTACCATCGTTTCATCCCCCACCCCCTCCCTCACCAGTACCCTTCTTTTGGCCCAATTTCCGAGCGCAGAACGAGAAGCTCCCAGCGCGAGGTTATGTCGCCATCATTATATATTGAGTTACAGGCTTCGGCTCTATAAAACTCCCACGTGTAATCACTTTCGTGTCAATACCGGGCTGTCCCGAGTGTCCCACCATTCAGCCATCCTTCGTACCCTACGATAATTGGCTTGCGAGCTTACACCAATAACTAAATGACGGTCAATCACATTTTTCAGTCCATCTCTCCACCACGAGTCTCCAATTTTTTTCGCTGAATTAAAAACAATAACTCTTCCTATCTAATGACATCGAAAATATTGTACTAATTGGCCATGAAACGAATCGGAACGGATGTTCAATGAACTGACACATTTATCGAGGGGACTGGAGAAAAACAAGTTGCGTAATCGATGGGAATGAATTTATTCATTTCGAATGCCATTTTTGCGTTTTTCATGATTTAAAAAAAAAAAATTTGTTGACATTTTTCTGGAAGGTTATAAAAAAAATAAAAATAAAATCTTCGGAATAATGCGTGGACTCGGAACGAATTCTGGATTCATGTAAAGTTTTTTTTTTCCTGAAAATTCAGGATTAAGTGCTGAAAATATTGAGGAACTTTTCGTTCGATTTTCAGGAATGAAATATAAGTAACCATTTGATCGTGGAGCGCGTTAACAAACACGAGGTTCGAACCAATTTCGATCCGGCCTCGAGAAAACGCATGTGCGAGCGTCGGAATCAAATCTCGTGCTATCTTCATGCAATTCACAATATTGAATCTCGAATTGTATATCCGCCATATGTAAATTCAATAAACAAACATCGAACGTGAGAAATGATTGTTTAATCAAATAATGTATTATTAATGCCGAATAAACAATCGGATTAGCAGTTGTGGGGGGCAGGAAATTGCATGTTACATTTTCGAGGAACGTATGTATCTGCAGTGAATTATAAATCGCGAGGATCAAGGGTCGTTCGTGGTTGTTGAATTTTTCAATTGGAATAATTTAATTAACAAAATAAAATAAATAATAAAATGGGTTGGAAAAATAAAAAATAATTGCAATGAAATAAATTATATAATTAAAGTATCAAAATAAAATTAATAATAAAATTCATGAAATAAATAAATTAATTCAATTGAAATCAATAAAATAATGCAATTAAGAATTGTGAAAATGCACAGTCTCGTGGAATTGGAGACGAGGAGCTTTACAATTTGGACAAAAATCATGATACGACGTACCGGAAGTGACTTTGAAGTTGTTGAAAAAGAAAAAAAAGCGCAGGAAGTTGCTGTCACTCTGACTTTTTCGTTATTTTGTCTGCTCGACTCATGTTTAACGCGATAAAAATTCGCTGGACGAGATGCACGTTACGGAGGAGCAACGAGAGCTCCATTGTCGGTAAATTGGGCAGATATATATCTCGAGAGGCTGAAAAAATGAAAAAGAGGCTTGCGCAAGAAGGACAAGTTAGAAAGAGTTTCGTTGAGATTATTCAGTGGAGTGAGCAAGAGGCAAATTCACATGGCGCGGTGCTTTCCGGTCGTCCGGACCATTTACACATAACAGAGAGAAAGATAAAGAGATGCAGACAAGAGACGAAACGCTCTCCCTCTCTCAGAGATATTATTTTTAATCCTCTTTTCCGTCCCATTCTCTCTTCGCTTTCCATTCTCTCGCCCAGTTAATGACAGGCATTAACCAATTAGCCCCCGCACTGGATGATTACCTTCTCGCTCGCCTGCATGAGTTTAAGATTCTTCGACTTTTCGCCCCCCGCCCCCCACGTCTTCCTCGCCCAATTAACGATCGCATTCAAATTCTCCCACCAACCACGACCAAACGAACGAGCTAACCTTGAGACAGCCTCAAGCAATGCACAATAATATGCTGAACAGTTTTCCTACCTTTCGATCATTAATTATCCTCAAGGAATCCCCCTGACCTTACAAACGACAGGAAGCTCGAGATTGGTCGACTGCAGTGCAAGTTTTGCCAATCGATTCATGGCCAATTACATTGAAAACAAAATTCTGTTGGAAAAGATCGGTTTTTCGTTCGATACGTTTCACTAAATGCATTTTTTTTTAAATAATCCCAAAAATTGTGTCATTGCGGCAAGAAATATTCTAGAAAAGCCCTGCGGAAGCAAATTTTTGTCGTTTCAATCGTAAAGTTCGCTGACAATTCCATAAGAAACCCAATGCTCTGAGGAAATAACAAAAATTTTGGAATTATCCAAGAAATATTTAGTTTATCGTGTTCAACAAAGTATCAACGATTTTCAACAAAATTTTATTTGCCAATGTCCAGAAATATTCTAGGAAGTCCCTCGGAACAAAATTTTAGTCGTTCTAATAGTAAATTTCGATGACAATTCCGTTAGGACCCAAATGTACTGCCAAAATAACGAAAAATTTGAAATTATCCAAAAAATATTTAGTTTATCGTGTTCAACAAAATATCGACGATTTTTAACAAAATTTCATTTTCAGTGTAGTCTTTCTTTATCAATTGAGGTCTTAGGAAAATCGTGGCCCCGAAATTCGGGCCGATATTCTCGAGAACTGTTTTCTCTTCGGCCAGAAAATGTTTTTCTCCTAAAAGCTTGGAATATATGATCGCAGGATCATTTCGTTGAATTTTGGGCTTAAAAAAAAAAAACGTTCATTTCGGTGCATCTTGAGAATAAAAGCGATTGGCCAGTAAGTGAGCGAATATATTGGAGCAAGTCCAATAAGAAGTTAATAATGGAGCTGCAAACGAGGAAAAGCGCAAAAAGAGCCGAAGGGCATTCGACCTATATTTCCAGCACGAAATGAAGTTCGCATCGTGAGCTGGGAGGATTCGCCCCCGATAAACCACAATCTTTAGATGCACTTGGGCTGCACCGCGATCTTTTTCTCCTCTGCTCTCAATTTCTTTTCTCCCACATTTTCTTCCCTTACATAGATTCATTTTTCCGGAAAAATCGCGTCCATCAACTCCTCGGTTTATCAGAAAACAATCAAATTTTCGCGTATCAAATTTTTAAATCAAAGTCTCGTCAAGGATACAAATTAACATGTGCTATTTTGAAGAAAAAAAAACATAACTATTTTGAATTATAACAATTTCGAAGGTTGCATTGTTGGAATGCAACGAAAACCAATTATTTTTCATAGCGGAATGAAAAATGTCCATCCAGTAGTTATGAACTATGAGAAGGAAGTTTTCTTCGCCATTAAGAAACTGAATTGACTCGAAAAATTGCAACGATCGCATTATTTATCGAAATAATAAATAAAAATATATTTTTCGCTGTTTTCCAACGATGGAGACTTCAGGATCAGGACTTCTGTCGATATTTTGATATCAAAAAAATTGAAATATTCAATAAAAACGATAAAACGATTAAAGAAAAAATGGAAATTGGACTCATCGATGGCGATGCATACTTGAATTAATAGCAATTCAGGAGTGACGGAAAACCGATCATTTTTTCTAGCAGAGCGCAAAATCTCTACCGCTATTTGTCAACAATATCGAGAAAGTTTTCTTTGTCGTTAAGAAACTGAATTGACTCGGAAAATTGAAACGATTTCATTATTCATCGAAATAATCAATAAAAATATATTTTTCGCAGTTTTCCAACGATGGAGACTTCAGAATCAGGAATTCTGTCGATATCCTTCGATAAAAAATAGAAAATGGAAATAGGACTAATTGTTGGCGATGGATACTTTATCTAATAGCAATTCGGGACCGATGGAATAATTAGAATCGCCGCGGCATGAGGGCCAAATGAATTTATACAGAAAAAAGAGATTGGATGATAAAAAAAAAATGCACGTTAATTCACTGGAACGGAGACTGGTGGATCTAAACAAAGAGCGCTGTAATCTCGTAGGAGATGGTGTACACGTGACACGCGTGAAGGAATAGAGCTTTGAATATATATGAAAAGACAATAAGGACTGTAGATATAGGTATGCGGAAATAATAAGAGGCGAGGAGATGGAGTGCCCTTTCAGGAGAGTATTCGGTGTAGAGAAGCCTGTGGTGAGCTGGTTCGGTGGTGGTTGTGACATATTAATTCATAACGCACCAACAAACGGAAGCCAATCCTCGAGCTCGAGAGACACACGAGAGGAACGAAAGCAATGAGAAGCAAGTTATACAGAGGGGAAGGGGGAAGGGTGGCTGAGTGTATCGCGAAACCCTCCGTGAATATGCACTCCGGAATGGAAGAGACACACGAGCGTATAGGTACGTCAAGATCCCCTCACTTGAGGGCCGCACACTCTTTGAAGATAATTAATAGTCTTGGAAAGTACAGTTAGCAAAATAGCTCGATGTGTTCTACGTACTAGAAAATTCAATTAAAACGAGAGCGCGTCATAACACGAGTTTTCGACCGGCGTACATTAATTCCGAGCAAAGCATCGTAATTAATAAAATATTTATACGAGGAGAGGAAGAATCGTTAGCAATTTGGGTGACACGAATGAATTGTCTCGATATCGCATGAATAAGATATTCATCATTCCAGCAGTTGGTTAATAATTGCTGTGTGGGTTAAATTAATAATCATTCTCGTTCCATGAACGAGTTTCTGGTAATAATCGACGATGAATTTAAGGACGTAACGAAAATTTGATGAAAACTCACCGAGCAATATTGTTGGGTGGGAAAAAAGTTCTTTCTAGAGTTGAAAGAGTCCCAAAAGCTTTGTCACACACTCACGTCACTGTGGCCGCGGAATCACACGATAAAAATGATAAGCGCGAACGAATCGCGTCGAAGGAATATCACAAGAAAGAGCACTCGATAGAAAAGCGTCGATAATTGAGGGGTTGAAATTGATTGAATGGATAGTTCGATAACACGGCGATAAGGTCGAGGAGGCAGGAAGGAAGGAAGAGAGAAAAACAAAGTGTCACGCAGCGAGGATTCGTACACCTCGTGCGAAAGAGTCGAGCGACGATGGGTCACCGTAACGCCGCTCGTGTGTACAAGAGCGAACGGGGCGGAAATAGGCTTGCGTGGGTGTGCGCGCGCGCGCACATATATACCGAATGATCAGAGGCTCGCGCAACAAAACGCGTTACCGATAGTAAAACGCGACACGATAGCGATAACGGGGAAAGATCGTACGGAGGGAAAACGAGTACGACGCGGCAGGGGCGTCAGCGGTACAACAGCCGAGGACCGGCTCTTTCCCGATGCGCCGTTCGAGTACGACTGAGTGAGGCAAAAGCCCCGCGCGACCCCCGCCCGACCCGAAACCAGCAAACCAGCAGCCAGCCACCCCGCCAACATATATATAAACCCGACGAGACATATCCAACCCTGCCACCCCTTCGCCGCTGTACTCTCGCACCAATCGCCGCTGTCCCTTGCGTCCAATATATCTATCTATTATATACATACATATTGCCACATACATACACGTATATACGAGTATTACCGTGTGCTGTACGAACAGCGGACACCCCGTGAGAGCGATTGACCAAATCCTCTCTCCAAACACAAATATATGTCCCTTTTAAACTTCTTTACAGAGAGCTCTACTCTACCGCGCCCCCGCGGTTACATACGAAAAATAATATCTTCGCTTGAATTAAAAGAAACGGTTATTATCACTTTGACCTCAAAAGCAGCCGACACTTAATCGAAAAACTCATTATTTCACATTTTTTACTCTCCAAACACACAAACCTGTCTGCGGATCGAAATGATTTTTTATTTATTTATTTTTGTACTCGATCCTGAAACTGCATTCGTCGATACGAGTTCACGGACCTCTGTGAAACATAATCGCATCCAGCGGCATATTCGTTGTTCTTGTTCGAAATTTCCATCATTCATACGCTTACAGTTATTCATCGACTGAGGGATTTTTACTGCCACACCGAAATAGCGATTAATTAAAAAGAAAAAACCATCGAGACAGCTCGGAATCAAAATTTCGCTCTGCATTGATTCGCCTTAACTGCCCTCCTCGCGATTCTGCTCCAGACTCAAAATTATTCAATGCATGAATTATTCGCACCTGTCTCAGTCAGTCGGCATTGCAATTTCTTTTAGTTTTACGTCACGCCGCTTGAAAATTTGGCTCGAATTAAAAAAATAACTGAAGAAAGGTTTTTCACTTCATATTTTTTTACGTCGTTGCCAATCCACGGATCCAAGACTCGACTGCCATGTCCATAGGAATTATTATTACAAGTGTAACGATTTTTTATTCGTTGTGTGGAATTTTATTATTTTTTATTTTATTTCTATTTGAACAGCAATATTTTTAATATTGAATATGTAGAAAGTCTTATACAGTTTTTATATCTTTTGTCGTTGATTTCCTATAACAATATTATCCTCCTTGCGAGAAAGGGAGAGAGAGAGAGAAATTATCTTTCGTCGTTTGTGGTGTTCACGTGATTTCTTCAAACGATCGTGCCCTCTTTCGCCTCTTTTTAAAGTTGATGACGGTTGATAGAAGACCGGAGAGTTAATGCCGATGATGTTGATGATTTTTCGGATGCAAAGTGAAAATCGAAGATTATTTTTATAAAGAAAAAGGATGAAGAACGAGTACGATTTCCTGGTTCAGTCTTATCGTGACGCTTTTCACATTTTCCAATTTTGTTTCATCGCTGGCCAGTCAATGAGGGAAAATCGTCGATGATCAATTCCCAATTCAGGATTTTCTCTTTCTCTATACGTCGTTCGCTCTCTCCCTTCTTATTTCTCTCTCCCTCCTTCATTTCAAATCTTATATTATTACAGAAGTATAATCAATAATTTTTCAATGATTTTCGAAAACAATTTATTTTGTTGCACAGGAAATTTTCAATCAATTCGTAACGTGGACTTTGTAAAGGGAATTAAATTGTGATTGCATTTTGTTAATTTAAATACAAACGACAGCTGGACATGGTTTTTAGGGGAGATGAGCTCTTGGACTAACTATCGCGAGTGCCGATGGACGTGCGGGGAAATGATGAAGATTGGAACTCGTCTCATATTTCCAATCGCGGACTATCGGCGAAGATTGGAATTTGTCCCAGTCGATTTTCTCGCTCCTGTCAAGCGCGAATCACTGCAGTCGGTTATACATATAGATATACTAATCTATATGTATGTGAAGAACCGATTTCGGGGCAGCAGAGGCTTCGGTAGTGAAGGATGAGCGGCACGAACACCAGCAGAGCAGTCCGAAGGAGATTCGAGGTGTTTAATCGCCCTGCAAGAATCTCAACGGAGTCTGGACGAGGAGGTAGAACTTTAACGAGAACAGATAGCGAGTCGCGAAGTCTTCGAAAGGTTCAGCAACATTTCGGTGAACCTTAAAGTTTCACCGGAATTTCCAAAAATGGTTCATCCTGTGGGTTGTCGTTCGAGCACTGAAATGAACATTTTGTTGGAATAGATCGATATTTTGTTGAATACCGTTCGACTAAACGTTTTTTTCAGGAAAATCACAAAATTTAGTCATTGAAGCAAGAAATATTGTGGGAAGTCGCTAGGAAAAATCAATTATTGTCATTCCAATCGTAAATTAATCTGAAACGTGTGTTAGAAATGGAAAATATTGTCAAAATGACGAAAATTTTGCAATTATCAAGAAATATCGCCGTATTTAAAAAAATATCGACGTTTTTTTGCCAAAATAGAATTTTCTGTCAGGGCGTCCGAAGGATAAAAAATCCAAATAATGCCGAGGCCTTTAATATAGTTTTCCAACTATTTCCCGCTGCTCCTCAATCGTGACTGGACGGATTTTCAATTCGTAAAAAAGCCGAAATTGAGTAAAAACATGTTTGGACTAAGAATTTGCGAAGCTGATGCTGCGCAACGAGTGCGCAGAAGAAAATCCTCGAAACATAAGTGAGACTGATAAATAATGAATTCGTTGAGAAACTACTCGAGAGTCTGGCAACTTTTGTGGAGCCCGGTGGAAAGAAAATAAAGCTTTGGCCCGATGCACGCGCTCACACACGGATCCGCGTTGAAGAGAGCCCGGAGCAACATACAAGGTGAAAAAAAAAAAAAAAAAAACTAAGTACCAATGCTCGACGCCACAGTTATGCTAGGAAACTAAAAAAGCTCCCAATTAAAATGCAAAGACAGACGTTTTACTTCGAGCTGTTATGAATACGTTGGTGTTCCTCAAAATACAAATGTTTGTGGGACTTGCGCTGTGTTTTTCTTTCCCCTCCGAAATCTCATTATAACGGCGGACTCGTATACTAAAAAAAAATATGCCCACGAAACCGCTAATTGTTCATTAAATTCCATTCGTGTTGAAATATTCATTTGCCAAATACAATTTACACCGAGAAAAAAATCAAACATGAAATAACAAAAATAAAAAAATTGAAAATTATTTTTAACGACAATTACAGGGAAAAATGCAATGATAATCGAATTAATGGATATATTTCCTCATTCGTAACCTCCCCCGAGCGCAGCCGGGAATTATGGGTTTGATCTCGATTTTTTAACGATTTTTTTTAATTACAGAAAGTCGCTTCGATGATACCGAAAGATATAAATCCCATGGAATCAGTAAATCGAGTAAAAAGCGTATCCATTACGTGAAATTAAATAAAAAGATCGTGCGTGTAGAGAATAACTCCACGAGGTATACGAAAACATGTAAAATTACTGCGTGGCAGCTGCAAATAGGATAATAAAGCGAAACGAATAAACAAATCAGCCTTTTCCGCTCTCGGTTTAAATAACGAAATCGACACACGAGAGTACGCAGATTTGCATTTTTACTGGCGCGGTGTCTGCCCGCAGCGGGAATCTTGATTTGATTTAATGTTTTTTTAATTATTTCCAAAGTAATGACGATAAATACTGATTGGCCATGACGAAGGGACCGAAGAAATCGTCGTCTCGTTCATCGACCGGAAATGATGGAAGAAAAACGTCCATTTTTCCCGATCGGAGTTCTAATGAGCAATTATAATTAATTAACAACATTTTTAAGCGGACAAATTTGGTATGAACGTCTGCGGATAGAAAATGTATATATTTTATTCGGGAGGTTTTGTACTTGACGTCGGAGACCGTCGAATGAAATTTAGTTGGTCGGACGAGTGGAAAATTCGAATGAGAGTGTCGTTGATAAAGTTTGAGGCAAGATGCAGGGGCGTTTTCTGGAAAGGAAAGTAAGGAATAAATAAAGGAATAAAAAGAGAGAGTGTGAGGGTTGTGCACAAAAGACAAGAGCCTGGATATACGTACGGGTCTTGGCTCATCTAGGAAGTGAAGCAAAATACGAAGGGGAAGGGGTTGTAAACGCGCGCGCGCGTGGCAAGGAAAGGAGCTAAAGAAAGAGCAAGACATTTTTCCATTAGAGAGTGTGGTGTAGGTTTATATTGCGTTGTCTGAGCACGTTGCCTACGTGACGTGGCTGAACATAGAGCTTGCGAACAGGTTCGCAAGGAAGGACGGAGAGAGAGAGAGAGAGAGAGAGAGAGAGAGAGAGAGAGAGAGAGAGGAGGAAGGAAGAGGAAGGAACTGTGATGAACAGGCTGAAAGGAAGTGGTTCGTATATAATTACAATGGTGAACAGAAATGCTATGAAAGACGAAGCGGTTTCATCAAAACAAAGGTACGTTATTAGATCTCGATATGTACTCGCGGGCCTAGAGGCATACAGTGAAATGTTGAGATTATAAATTCGTTCAGCAGTGAACCAGAATCCATCGGTATTCATCGTCCGTACAGCCGAGTGGATTATTACGTCATCTCTCCAAGTACAATCGGTCTGTTCGATCAAATAATCCGTTGACTGGAGTCGCGAAGGCTTCATTACAGTTCCAAAGACTCGATGGACCGGTAAATACGTTGGATATCAATTGTGCATCGAAATAAAACACCCTTGCCTCTTATCGTTGAAAAACTCTAAACAGCCAGATTTATTCTGCGTCCTGATTGATGGACCGAACACTGGAGAACGTGACGAGCACGTCGACGCAATTAAAACAACAATTTTTATACGATAAAACAAATGAAAAAAAAAAATCAAAACAAAGAGTTTGTCCACACTGGAAATTGAATTTTGTTAAATATCGTCGATATTTTGTTGAACACGGTGAACTAAATATTTTTTAGGTAATTTCGAAATTCTCGTCATTTTGGCAGTATAATTGGTTTCTAACCGGATTGTCAGCGAAATTTACGATTGGAACGACAAAAATTTGCTCCCAAAGTGATTTTGTAGGATATTTTTTGGCGCAATGACACAATTTTTTTGATTAATTGATTAATATAAAAAAACGTTTAGTCAAATGTATCGAATGAAATATCTATCTTTTCCGACAAATTTTTTTTTGCAGTGCAGGGAACGACTAGCCAGTCCACTGAGTCGACCAAACTCTCATCCCCCGATCCCTGAACAATCGTTCTCAAGAAATATCCACTAAAAATAAATGGAAAAGCCGCTAAATGAGGTTTAAAAAATAGTGTAGAGTTAATTTGCTCGCTGCTGTATGGCATTACCATAAAAATTTGCAGTCCCGATACGAGTATTAGTAGAACGGGTGAACAGCTGGTGGTAGGGTTATCCAAACAAGAGAATACAGTGAATGTGGCTGGATGCGCTTTGGGGGTGGTGGGATAAATGGTGGCTTTGGAAGCGCAGATGGAGAGATGCTCCGAGTGCCTACTTATTCCTGGCTGTGCTTCGGGCACGAAGGAATGAAGCACAGTGAGTGGTTTCCTCCCGGAGAAGAGGGTTGTCGAGGGATGGGGTAGGCTCCGGGGAGGGGGTAAGTTTTGGCACTGCTGAGCTACATCCATCTGGAATACATAAACATAATAGATATATTCGTCGATCCATTGGATCTCCCAATCCAAGATACGGAGCCCTCGATGTTGTTTTTATTTACAAGAAGAGGCTCAAGATTTGAATAAAGAACCTCAAAGTTGAGACACTGTGTTCCAGTTCGTCCGGGCATGTTTCTTCGCAAAACCGAGGCTTAGAAATCGACAGGGTTTCCCGAAGTTTGGTGACTGAAAATGATGCTCTCTCAGGTCGAAGATCCCATGCACAGACATCGCATAAAATAGAGGGCTATGCACAGATGTATACAGAGTGCTAGTGCTCGTGTACAGCGAGGCAAAGAGGGCGGATGGATTTGAGCCGGGCCTAAGAGCCCTAAGGAGACAGGAGCACGGGACGAACAGGCGGACACTGACAGAATTCCAATACCAACATCTCAGACATTGGCGAGAAGCACGAGCATTGAGAATCCTGAGGGGGGACCCAGATGCCGGTGGTTCGGGCAAAACACCGCAACCTACAATATCGTCAAGAGATACCAGTTGCCGCAACGTCATATTTTTCAACGCGTAAAGCCACAAATACGAAATGCTAAAGGATTCAATAAATTTCTGCACACTAAGCTGATCGAGTTACTTAACTGATAAAGAAATACTAAGAAGAAAGGAAAATGGACAGGCCACGGACAATTGTCCAATGGACGTTTTCCTGCTTCTCCGAGGCCTGAGCCAATTAGAATGGAGAAATTTCCAAATCCGGAAACCCGAGATATTTATAATGGCTAATTGTTCGATCAAGTATCAGGTGTATCAATGCCATGATTTTCCAGGAGCAGAGGTAATTGAAATAGACAAATAATCAATAACTATTTCATGCAAGACTCAACCATTAAGGGCTCGATCGAGTTGCTCGTTATATATACGAAAGCCCGACTTGTCCTACTCGCGTTTGGTACACATTGACGCAGTAATCCGCAGTATAGATTAGATACTGATAGTTAAGTGGATGTATCCACGTTGCATGGCTCCACATGCAGAACGTTCAGACTCTACGAAGTGGAATCAACTCTGTTCCAGTAAATACACACGTTGAGCGAAAGGAGAAAGAGCCAGAGAGAGAGAGAGAGAGAGAGAGAGAGAGAGAGAGAGAGAGAGGGGGAGGGGGTGTAGAGCGTTGATTAGCTGTTCGCTTATACGCCTGCTATGCGTGAATCAAGCAGCATGTATATAGAAGCAGCGGAGCTATTGGGATGGGTTCTCTCTTGGAGTGTATCTTGGTTCGACCTGAAACTAAATCCAATATAGAGATCGCACGCCCAGCGAAGTGGATGTATATGGAACGCATCAATTGATTACATGCAGGGAATGTGAAAGCTGAGTCTATCGCGCGGGGGTCTATAGATATTGAACTTGTAGTGCGCATGTAGTTAAGCGCCATAATGTCGGAGACTGTATTATAGATAGAGTTTCGCTTTACGAGGAGCCTTTTGACCGTGTGTACATGAAAATATGATGAGCTTGGATGCTCGTTGAACTTCGGGCGGCAGCAGAAGGTAACGAGGGAACATAACCTACATTATTATTCGCGGGGCTATTAATTTGAGGTTCGGAAAGCCATCGATGTATGGCGCATTCCTTCGCATCACCAGGACGTCTGGTTTGATGAAAGTGTGAGCGTTTGATTTCGTACAGATGCAGGACGATCGGAATAATATTAGAATTATTCAGATTCACGTGAAATTTGATGAAATTCACGCGGAAATGCACCGATGATTTTCCAACGTATAGATGTACGAAGGAGACTCATTGCGAGAGAACAGCAGAGCATTGGAAAATGGAGGCTGGGACGGTCGAGCGACCACGCGCTCACCAGAGAATGTACGCGAACGTTTTCCTCGAACGATTGGTTTGGGTCACGTTATGTAATGGTCGCGTTGACGCGTCCGCTGCTTTCGAGCTGCGCTATGTTTGATGCTGTAAACTCTTGAATGTGCTGGAGACCATATCATAGAATGTGTAGACATATATACAGCGAGCACGGAGGGACATAATGGTAGGTGCATGCATGTGTATGCAAAAGACATCATTGGGTTGTACATTGTCGGCGGTGCTCATGGGAACTCAAAGCGGCAGGTCCGGGACGCACGAAGGGATGTGTTCGAAGGGTTGTTTGTTGGGGAAGAGACGAGGGATGTTGGAGAAGCGTACGATGGTCTGTCTTTTCCTTGTGGAGGTTGGAATTTCGTACGAGTGAGTGGAAAAACGTTGGCCATCGTTGTCGGCGTCTCTTCGGACTGGAGGCGATTCCATGGCAATGTCGCACGAATGCGCGAGGAGCAGGAGGGTCTATGGGTTCCAGGATAAAAGCGAATAAGAGGGTGAGGAAGCGAAGCAGCAGAGAGTGAAAGGCGCGAGACTCGGTTGAGTAAAAAATCTGAGAGCAGGAGGGACGAGAGGATCGTCGATTGTGAGGGATGAAGCGGAGGAGGAGCGCATGACCAGGATCAGGATGAATGTGCCATCTGGTTGTCGAGTCCGAAGCAGAAAGACAAACCGTTCCGCAGACTCTGCGGACCGTTCGAATGATCAAACGTGCAAAATTGTCATTACACGATATCTCTGAAGAGAGCAGAATAAATGAGTCGAAATGGAGGCGTAATGGCGATGGCAATATACAGAGAGATTCCATGTGGACCGTTTCTCAATCGAGTTTTCCGCCTTCAGTGGAGCAGCCTCCGCTCTCCTCTCTCCTGTATGTTGACACTCGCCTGTTTTGTCCATCCAAATACATAAGCCATGTTCCTCGTCCCACCTGGTACCACATGGTGGATGGAGAGGCAGCAGTAGTAATATAATCGGGCATTCCGACGAGCCTGATATTCCCGTATATACCGAGAGAAGAGGGGCATTACCCAGAGAGAATGCCCGAGAATATAGTAATTATGATTCCACCAACGCTTATTGCTTTCCTTTACACATACATACACGTATATATATATATATATATATATATATATATATGTGTGTGTGTGTGTGTGTGTGTGTGTGTGTGTGTGTGTGTGTGTGTGTGTGTGTGTGTGCGCGCGCGTGTCTGTATGTGTGTGTATAGGTGTATGTATTTATATTTATAGTTTGGAACGGCAGACGGAAGGATTACGGTATAGAGCATAGATGGGGAAGCA